>VYZT01047534.1:0-92623 GCA_013400735.1 Pomatostomus ruficeps
TGTGCCGGCCCCGGGCTCCGCCGGCCCCGCCTCCCGCGGCATCCCCGGAGCCTTCGCCCGGGCACCGCGTCTGTCCCGCCGCCCGCTCCGGAGCTTTCCTCAGGAGGCGTGTCCCGTTTTTTTCCATTTATTTCCCTGGGCAGCCGCAGTCGGAGTGGGCCGGGCGGTGCCGGTACCGGCAGGGCGGGACCGAGCGGCTGCGTCGGCAGCAGCTGCCGGTGCGAGATCAGCGCCCGGTGGGAGCGCGGCGATGGCCCCGGCGCCCCCAGCCTTCCCCGAGCCCTGAATCACCCGCTTCGGGGACCCAAAACAGGGCACCCCGTGTATTGCTGCTGCAAGATGGAGACACAGCATGGCACCATCCCCGCGGGAGCGGGGCACAGCTGGGCATCACGAGAACAGTTAAAGGACAGGGAGCTGGAGCAGCGAGCCATCAGCTGAGACCTGGTGGGGCTGCCCGGACCGGCGGGGTCTCCCTCCCCGGATCATCCCACGAAACGTAGAGACGGGAATAATGTGAGCCCTCCTACACACTGGCACAGAGGAAAACAAGGATCAGACACAGCGTTAGGAATCAAACGTTCTCACAGCCCCTGAAATCACGGCCCTAATGCTTTTTCCCAGCAGTATTTACTCCAGGCAACAGACAAGGTCAGCAGTGTCTGCTCAAGGAGCTTGTAGCAGCTCTGGCCTCGGAAGAGGAGCTTTTTATATTCCCATCTCCTATCCATTTACTGTTCCTGCTCTACACGTGACTGGCTTTGCCTGCAGTTCGATACGGGGATAGCTGTCAAAGCCATTTCAGAAATCTGAGCAACACTGTCATCTTCTGAAATAACTCGGGGGGCACTCAGAAAACCGGCGGTGTCTGAAACAAGCACAGTGCTCAGACAATACAGCTCCCTGGAGGTGTGAGCACGGTGCCCGTGTCAGGCTGTGCCCAGACGAGGATCCCCGTGCCATCGATGGGGGAAGGCAGGCTGGAAAGCATCGCTCCAGGAGAGTCACAGAGGGCGACGTGGGAGTGTGGGAAGGAAGCACGGAGTGGGAGCGAGGGCTCGGCAGTGCGTGGGCAGGGGAAGCAGATGGCAACATTCATCTGGCCAGGCTGCTGCTTCGGATGTGGGATGAAGAATCCATGTCATGGGAAGTTTCCGATACCCCCTGTTTGGAGAGGACAGCCTCATGCCGGGCCTGGGCTACTGAACAGCCTAAGCTGTTCCCTGTGATAAGAGCAGGGTGGGGACCTGCTGGGACAGATATGGGGTTCGCAGGCAGCAGCAGGCAGCAGCGCTCCACCTGCCTTGCTCTGGGGCTGTGCAAGAACCACAGTAAAGAAATGCAATGCATGCCTGCTCCCGTGGGGAAATTAGGGGTGTGGAGTGTATTGTCTTAAGCATTAACGTTAATGCAATCTTAGTAATTATTCAGTCAACAGTAATTTATTACAGAGGACTAATTTGCAGTGCTTGGAAATAACTTTGGTTAGGCTGCAAATTTAGCATATCAAATGTAAGTGGTAGTCACAGGCTTAGTAAGTGGTAGATAACGTGCTCAGGTTTATCTGGTTTGCATCCCTGGCGTACTATAATTTCATGTGTCTGACATGAAAGCACCACAGAGTTTTCTCTTATATTGTGAACCTGCATAAATTAGCAGTTAAAGAAATCACTCGTGATTTGGCCAGCTCTGCCGCAGCACCACAAGCTCCTCCTGCAATCACCACAGCCCAGAGTTTTTGCTGGGTGCTCCCCAGCTTGTGAACCCCCCTTGTGGTCCGAAATCAGGGATGCTTTAATCCAAGCATGGAGATTATGAAAAACACATGGAAACAGTGGCCAGTGAATGGCTTGGACTGTTGTAGAGCAAATTCCCTTTAGGGAAAGGACCAGTCCTTGTTCTTCCAACTGACTCTTCTGAAAGAAGTCAGTGCATGTGTGCAGAGAAGGGCAAGGAAACTGGGGCACAATTCTGATGAGAGGCAGCGGAGGGAGCAGGAGGGGCTGTGGAGTATGAGAGGCTCAGTGGGGACCTTCTTGCTTTCTACAATTCCCTGGAAAAAGGTGGTAGTGAGGTGGGGGTTGGTCTTTTCTGCCCAGGAACAAGCAATAGGATGAGAGGAAATGGCCTCAAGTTGCACCAGGGGAGCTTTAGGTTGGATATTAGGGAAAATTTTTTCATGACACTGGCATGGGCAGTGGTGGAGTCATCATCCCTGGAGGGATTTAACACACATGAAGATACGGCACGTGGTGACATGGTTTAGTGGTGGGCTTGGTAGTGTTGGGGGCCTTTTTCACCGAAACAATTCTATGATTTTACCACAGCGTTATAAAACACACATTCAGCTATTAGATGAAGAGCAGTCTGTGGGAAATGAGGTCAGGAAGATGCCTGTAAAGAGAAATCAGACACCAAGGAGCCAGCAGAGCAAAGGAGGAGTACTTCATTATAGGGGGAGATGAAACAAATCTTTGAATGGCTGAGACACCACCTCTGGTGCAGGCACTTGTTCCTGTGGAAGCAGGAAGCTGCACCAGTGGCTGCTGGATGCCACAAGCCACCCCCAGCTGTGGAGCAGCCCAGCTTCTGCTCATGTGCAGTCACATTCCCCTCACCCAGTGTGGCACTGTGCCACTGCCAGCAGCAGAGCTCCTGCTCTGCTCCAGAGTGGGATGGTGCTGCCCACAGCAGCTCTGCTCTTTCTGCTAGAGCAAAGCCCCTTTGAAGGGATCCTCTGCCGTGGTGGGACAGCTGTGCCACCCTCCCAGTAGCCATATTGAGAGCTGGGAATTAAGAAAGCAGATGATAATTTAGAGTTCTGTGGATCACATAGCACTTGGATCATGTAGAAACTTGGTTATCAACAGGGCAAAGCAAGACCCATTTTGTCTGTGAGCCTGCAGTGTGTCCTCCGAGGAGCTCCTGTGTCACATGCTGGAGCTCCTGTGCTGCCCTGCTGGAGCTCCTGTGCTGCCCTGCTGGAGTGTGGTACAGCCCTGCTCTGCCCAAAGCCCTGGCCTTGCCCTCGTGCCTGCGTGCTGCCTGCCCTGGAGCTGGTGATCACATCCATCAGGGTCGCATCCCACTGGACCAATGGCATCTGGGAAAAAGTTATCTTTGGCAGCCTTTGAAAAAGCTCTTGGCTCATCTCAGCCTTTCTGCTCTCTCAGAAATATAGCACAAGTACCCCTGGAGCAGTGCCAAGAGGTGCTTGATGCTCACTTGAATCCAGCCTGTGGGACTTGGAGCTCTTAGGGGCATTATGGCCATCACTTACCAGTTCCTGGTAGTGGTGATTGAACTTCTCCTAAGCAGAGCCCATCAGACAAGCATTTAGTGTGAATGATTTTTCATCTTATTTGTGATAGTATTCTGTAAAGGAGATGGAGTAAGGATGCCTGTCTTTTGCACGTGTGTGAGGATTTGGGATAACCCCCCCACCAAAGCCCACCTGCTCAAGTGCAGTCAGCTTTCCCAAGGCTATCTACCACTCACGAAGGACTTTAGTAATATTACCTGGAGCAATATCGCTCCAGGTAGGGAAGTGCTTTGGCCCTGGCGGGGACCAGCACACGCTTTCTCTGCAGCAGGAGCAGCTGCATCGAGGCAAACACTCCTCCTTCCCTGGCCCCCAGCCTCTGGGTCAGAGCTCAGTGACGCGGCTCAGGGCTGCATCAGAGCAAGAAATCGCCAGAGGTCTTGCCAGAGAAGAGACGAGACGCTCAAGCCCATCACTACGGTGCAAAACGACCTCTCCCGGAGCGACCATTGCCAGGGGTTTCCCGAAGCGCTGCCCTCTGCGTGGATTTGGGTGTCCTCACTCGGGAACATCCCCATCGCGCCGGGACTGCTCATGTCCCGTCCTGCTCGGAGCCGCTGGATATTTCAGTTTTCAACACTAGATGGTGCCGGAGACAGCACAGCGCCCGGATGGAGACAGCACAGCGCCTTGCCCCATGGCTCTGCACCCAGACAGCTCCTCTGCCCCTCATCCACTCCGAACATCCTTTATAACCCCCTGCACCCCATCTGCCCCTCATCCACTCCCCACATCCTTCACAGACCCCTGCACCCCATCTACCCCTCATCCACTCCCCACATCCTTTATAACCCCCTGCACCCCATCTGCCCCTCATCCACTCCCCACATCCTTCACAGACCCCTGCACCCCATCTACCCCTCANTTGCCAGAGAAGAGACGAGACGCTCAAGCCCATCACTACGGTGCAAAACGACCTCTCCCGGAGCGACCATTGCCAGGGGTTTCCCGAAGCGCTGCCCTCTGCGTGGATTTGGGTGTCCTCACTCGGGAGCATCCCCATCGCGCCGGGACTGCTCATGTCCCGTCCTGCTCGGAGCCGCTGGATATTTCAGTTTTCAACACTAGATGGTGCCGGAGACAGCACAGCGCCCGGATGGAGACAGCACAGCGCCTTGCCCCATGGCTCTGCACCCAGACAGCTCCTCTGCCCCTCATCCACTCCGAACATCCTTTATAACCCCCTGCACCCCATCTGCCCCTCATCTATCCCTGCACATCCTTTATAACCCCCTGCACCCCATCTGCCCCTCATCTATCCCTGCACATCCTTCACAGACCCCTGCACCCCATCTGCCCCTCATCTATCCCTGCACATCCTTTATAACCCCCTGCACCCCAGGCACACTCATTTACCACTATCTCCCCTACCCATCCCCAAACATTTCTCTGCACACGGTGCATCCAATGCCTTCCTTTACGCCCCCCCCGCACTCCCGCAGATGTTGGGAAAACCCCCTGGGACATGCTGCCTGGGGAGCTGGGATTCTCCATTCCAAGGACAGATTAGACACCTCTTGGGAGGGTCACGGGTGGCTGTCTGGGTACAGGGTCAGGGTGTGGGTGGCCTCCCAAGAGCCCCTCCAGCCCGATTTTCCAGTGATGGTGTCCATGTCCCGCTGGTGAGCCCAAGCCCTCCCAGACCATGGTCCCACAGTGCAGTTTGCATCTCCCCAGAGTCCATCAGTTTGGGGAGGACACACCCATCACTGCCCCCCTGGAACCCTTCAGTTTTGGGAGTGATGAACTAAGGTGTTTCTTCAGAAAATAGTTATTGATAAAGCCAAAAGCCTGAACCAGGCTTGAGAAGTATCTTTGCAGAGTGAAGTGTGACCCTGGGCACATCAACTGCCCTGACGCAGTACTGGCCCCAGCCCAGACCCTCCCCACTGGGCTACCTGCACTAGGAACTGCTTTAGAACTACCTAAAAATTCAAAATATTTAAGTGTCCTGGTGGAGAAGCTGCTCCCGGGCTGGAAGAGCTCTGAGAGTGTTTCCTGGGGAGAAAGAGAGGCAAAACAACTTGCAGGTAAGTTTCCTTAGAATCAGGAACAGCTTTCTGGGTTTTACTGTATGTTAGGGAAGATTTTTTCCTTCCCTAAAATAATTAAAATAGCTTCTTTCACACATGAGAAAGGGAAGAGAGGGAACTTTTCCAAAGAGCCTCTTCCCCTCAATCCCCCTCCTATGGCACAGGACATTTATCCTCAGAGAAATGGACAAGCTGAGAGTTTTTAAGTCCTTGGGGCAGACAGGCAGTAACAAAAGCAAAGTCAACTCCAAACAAAAGCTGCAGCAGAACGGGGGTGTGGTAGTGGAAATAATGCCTGGCTAAGTAGGAAACTTTAATGATGATACATGGAAAAAGTTAAACAATTAAAACTTGAATCAGTCTGGCCCTGATCCCACCTCATTTAGTTAATAAATGCTGCGCTTCATCAGGGTGGAGCTTACACCTCTTTTTTCTAAAGAACAGAGGAGGCTCCCAGTGTTGGGCTGGGCAGAGTAGTTGTGTGGGCAGCAGAGGGTCCGGGGGGCCCCAGTGATGCTCAGGTTCTCTGTACCCCTCAGTCTCGCAGTGGGGATCACCCCAAGGGGCTGAAGGCCCCCAGCATCAATGCCCAGGGCAGAGGGGCCGGGGATGGTGGTGGCTAAACCACATAAACAGATCAAACACATGTGTGCATTCAAGGGTGAATAGAAAAAACCACTAATTGGAGAGTCATGAGCATGTTAATTATTTGAATATGTGCACTAATTAGGCATGGAGTTACACAGACCCACACTATGGAAACCTTTCCTGCCACATGCAGATCCTCAGAGGTTTTGTCTTCTAAATATTTAAGGCACATATAGACAACAAATTTCCATAGATGAACTTAGGCCAAATAAAACCTTTTAGGTTAAATATTGGAGGCACTTACCTCACATCCCTTCTGACTTTCCCATATGCCAGTGATTCAGCTATTAAAACCAGACCCATTGAGATTGAGCTACAGAAGCAAACATCCCTCTGACAGCTGCTAACCCAGCCTACCCTCACCTCCCAGTCCCCCACACTCCCACTACCCAGCGCTTCTGTACTCCAAGGGTCAACAATAACCTCTCCTTTGGAGGAAGGCCTGGATCACTCCAGCAGTGACAGCAGTAACACCCCCAGCCCTGCAAAGCTGTGGCTCCCAGTCCGATGACAGCCTGGGCCATCAGGTGGGAGAAAGCTCCCTCGGAGTGTCACTGTGGCTGGTTAAACATCACCAAAACCACTGATTCATGGGGCTTGTGCAGGGGCAGATGCAGCAAAGCTCTGGACCATCACAGGGTGAGCTGGGTCACACTGGTGGAGAGGAGCCAGCCACCAGTGGGGGATCACACAGCAGGCAGAGACACAGTGGCCTTTCCCATCTCCACATCTGACAGGCTGTAGGATCCCAGGAAGGTCTCAAGTTAAAAAAAACCCCACAAGCAACTCCCCCAAAACATAGGCCAAACCTCAAACAAGCTCTGAATGAAATATGAAAAGCAACTCACATTTGCAAAGCATCCAAGATGCTTTTTGAAGTTTATCCATTGTCCTTCTCACCTGGATGCCAGGAGACCCCATACGTACAGACCAGGCAAAGGCCAAGTGAAGTGAGACAAAACCCATAATACAATTTTATTTTTTGTTACATACAAACAGCACCCTCCCCACATTTTAACAGAGTATAACAGCATTATCTGGTGACACAGAAGGTGACACTCGCTTGTGGCTGCTCCTGCAAGCCTCACAACAGGAATGGGGTGGCCTGAAGCCAGGAAACCATGTGCCCTGGAATGGGGCTGTGTGAGGCAACTCCAAGCTCTGCAAGGGGATCAGATTGATTGATTACTCCTAAGAAAGGGTATCATGAGATGCCATGTGGAAACATTGATTTGAAGGAACTTGGGATCAAATTAAAATAACAGCTCCGTGCCCAGAACTCCCAGTGCTGTACTGGTGTGGCAGCCAAACAAGACCACCAAGGGTGCCTTGGCAGCAACCTCCTCAGCTGGGTGTTCAAAATGAGGGCAATGAACCAACTTAGGACCTTCCTGGTGTTCCCTGTATCGGGGCTGCAGGCTCTGGGCACCCTACAGGACATGGCCACCATGCAGGTGGAGTCAAATGGGGACAAGAGCCCCAGGGAGTGACAAACAGCACCACTGGCAACTCCAACCGTCTGCCTGGAAAATGGGGAAAGGCACCTGTGCCGTTCATGTTGTGAGTTTTCCATCCTGCAGCTGAGCTGTATTCAATCCTGGATTTGGGTGAACTCTCAAGCTACAGGCACCAGAGCATGAACCAGCAATGTGTAAGGATAACAGGGGAATTCAGAGTAAATGTTTCTGACAAGGGCAACCTAAGGAGCTCCAAGCAGAGCCCTGCAAAACAGGCCAGTAATGCTTCCCACCTGATTACCATTAGTCTCTTTATTTACACTTGTCCCAAATGTTCCCCTTCAGAGGGTCCAACTGACCAAGCAAGGCCATGCAAGTACAAGAAAAACATGGTTCAGCACTGGATAAAAATTTCCACATCTCTTATACTTTAATAATTAAAAATTCCTGATGGTGGAAGGAGGGGGAGGTGGATGTCCTGCTGCCAGCAGGAATGCACACAGCCAGCATCCCTGTGGTACCCAGCTGGAGGGAGCCCAAGGCTGCTGGGACGCTGTGGGGCACAGGGCAGGAGCTGCTGCGTCCCTGTAAGGCACTGCATGAAGAGGTCTAGATGGAGACCAGTAACACCCTAAAATCCCTCCTGGAGTGCAGAACCTGTAGGAAGAAATTACCTGCTCAGCCCCAGCTAGGATCATGCTCTCAACCCTCCTCCAGTCCCCAGTTTTCCCTCTTATGGAGAGCCAGGAGGGGACAGGGTGCTTTGCCCATCACCCCATTTCTTACTTTCCTTTTCCATGGAAGGAAAGCAAACACAGGCATTTCTTTTTCTCCCCCACATCCTTCCTCTGTCAAAGTGAGGAGGAAGAGGAGTGAGGCTGTTGCAAAGCAGAAGTAACCTCATGGTACCAAAGACACAGCTCCCATCACCCTGCATGGCAGCACCCACCAGGTGAGCAACTCAACTGTCTCTCTCCGTCCTCCAAGCCACATTTCTCTAACAAAGGAACATTTCAAGATCCACAAAATCTTTTCTCTGTCATATAAAGTGGATGATGGACCTGGCTGAAAGTACAGCCTTGGGAGATGGGTATAAATCCAATCCTGCTGCCCTGGGAGTCGGGGCTCACTCAAGCTCCAGTTTTTCCCTAAGTGCCTGGAGGGATTTTATCACCCCCTCCCTGCTGGGAGGCAGACCCAGATAGCAGCAATCTGAGGATCTAGAAATAAAGGACTACAAAATTATAGCCAAAACTGGGGAATAGTCAGAATGGCCTAAGTAAGGGCATCTGTGGGCAGAAGTGTAGGAGGCAGGGATAATCAAAGGGTGCTCCAGACTACTGCAGCGTGTACTTTCAAGGTGTGCTTGAGTGATTAGATGACAAAACAATTGAATTAGGAATAGAAGAAGGAAGAAAAAAGCCTCATCACACACTGAGTGTGGAGATCTCTTGGGGAACTCGAATCAGTCTGTGTCAGCCTCAAACTGCACTGTCCTAGTCCAGGGAGTTTCACGATAACTACTGCTTTAAGAGACCACCCTTCCTTGGCACATCTGCTGAGGTGCAGCTGAGGAGGCACCCACTGCTATTGTCCTGACTCTCGGGTTGGTTTTTAATCACTGGGGCAGCCATAGGACAGGAGATTAGGGTCAAGACATAAGAGTCAGCTTTTGTTAAAGTGCCTTATTTTCTTCGAGCTTTTAAAACATCTTCCTTGTTTTTTCAGTAGAAGGAGGGCACAAAAAAAAAAAAGAAAAAAAGGAATACAGGTTTTATATGAAACAGAGCAGAGAATTAATCAATATTTACACAGATCTTGGATAAGATTATGGCACAGACTAATAACCCAACACAGCAACCCAAAAAGCAGAGTGTCAAAAAGAAGGGAAAAACTTTCGAATGCTTTCAACACCATTCCCCGGAGATCCCAAGTGTAAACGGTTTTATCTAGAAAAAGGCATTTTAACTTGGGCTTTGGTAATCGGGGTTGATTACAGCCCTGCTGCTCGCAGCCGGCGGGAGGACGTGGGTGGGCGCACGGCTGCCCGACCTCTCCAGAGCACAGCCCAGGCTTAGACGAGTTCAACTTTAGCGTTTGGATAAACAGCCACCACGTCATATCCCTCGGGGGGCTTAACCCTCTCCTTGGCGTGCGTCTCGCAGTACAGCTGCTCCTCAATGAAGAAATACCCTCTCTGCTTCAGGTTGAGGCCGCAGTCGTCGCACATGAAGCATTCGGGGTGGTAGAGTTTGTCCCGAGCCTTGACAATGGTGCCCCTGGGAGAGATGAGGAAAGCTCAAGTGAGGTGGAGAAACAACGAGCGTGAACAGCTTTTCCTGCTGCCTCAAGTAAAACAGAGCAAGCGGAGGAAAGCAGCGTGCAGGGACACGCAAGGGTGTTATCAGGGGTTCTCATCCCAACATCTCAGCCCACCCAAAGCTGCCACCTCACTCCAGGTGTGGCTTCACTGTGCTGCTGCGGGAAGGGATGCTCCACACCCAGCAGCACCGCTCCACGGCTCGATGCAAAGCAGAGCCTTAAATGTCTACACTCAACGTGGATCTGAAAATCAGGGGCCAGCATCCTGCAAGGACTGGGGCTATGTACTCAAAGGCACTATGACTTGTGGAGCAGAGACCCTCAGCTCACAGCACCAGCAAGAACATGGTCACAGCCATTTGCACAGCTCATGCTCAGCCAGCAAACCTGGCTTGAGCAGGACAAAAATTACAACAGAACTTAAATTACAAAAGGTCATAAATGACAACAGAACAAAGCAGAAAAACACCTATACTTTCTGAAATAAACATCCATCTATCAGAGAGTAACTCCTCAACAAACAAACAAAAATAACCCACAGCTCTCTTCTTCTCAACACTCAAGGTGTTTCTGCCCCCAGCCCTTGTAAGGCAGCGAAGGAGTGCCAGTGCTGTGGTGCTATTCATAGTCCCTGGGCAGCTACTATGATAAGCAGGGCACAAACCATCCCATGAATCATCCCTTGCAAGATTCCCTTAAAAGGGACGATCCAAACTGTATTGCTCAGGTTTAGATATGGTTAGAAAAAAACAGAAAGGGATTCAAGGTATTCTGCTGTAAGTTCTAACCCATGTGCCTGGCAGTACCCAACCCAGCCATGTCCCAGTGTCACCATCCCCGCAGCACTGGGGGCTTCAGCGATGCCTGACACTCACACGATCCCGTTCCCGCAGCGGGTGCACTCAGGAAGCATCTGCAGCCCAGACATGGGACCACCAAGCTTTGGCACTGGGGGCTTGATGTTTCGGGGGTTGCTCAGTTTGTCGAGTTTTTCACCTGCCAAGTGAACATAAAGACACAGATTGAAAACTCGACCTCTCAGGGCTGGTTTTTTCTCTCTTCTTTTGTTTTGTTTTTCTGTTAAGGAGTCAGATGAGTCTCTGCTTGTCTTAACAGAATCTGCAACTTCCTTGGAAGTTCCAGGACAGCACCAGCTCAATACATGGACCTTGTCAAAGTGCAAAGCAGCTGTGATCTGGAGATGTGAGGTTAATTTGGATGTAATACTAATTAATGTAAGAATAATAAATAGTGAAGAGCTCAGAAAAGCTCAAAAAAAAAAAAAAGGTTCTACCACACCACACTTGGTAGATCCACCATCTGTCAAGGAGATTGAGATAAAAGCCTTTCAGAGAATGAGGCAAACTGAACCAAACAATAATAGAATCACATGCACTTTTCTTCCTAGAACATGCATTTAAGCTCAAATAATCTAAACCAAAATATTGTGATAGAAGATAAGGTCTTCTGAGGCACCAGGCCTCCTTTCATGAAAGTCCAACAATAGGAAAGGAAGCAATGAAGATTTCATGCATATGAACAATATCATAGCAGAGTTTTCAGTGTTGCTGCTCACACACCCTACAGACCATCTACCATCTGCCCTCAGATTCTGGACAACACCAACATGCTTGTTGTCAACTCCTGGGACACTTGAAAGCTTCCAGTATCGACTGTGTGGTTTTCCATGGCTGACAACTGACTGGTCTGTTTGGCATGTGTCAATCTATGGTTCCTCCGTGATGGCCTAAGGCTGTAGAAAGGAAAAGCTCACAAAGAAGGACCATCTGGCTCACAGTTTGGAAGAGCAGCAGAGGAGTTCTTGGATGAACAAGCCATTCTCCAGAGTTCTAAGGTGCCACACTCCCTGAGCTTCCAAGGTGTTTCAGTCCAGGGTCCATTGTAAACATGTGCTTCAAGCCCTGATGCCCAGAAGGTCTCAGCAGGGCACAAGCACTTTCTGACCTAGGTATCTGCACATACTCTGTGCCGGTTTTGGCAACTTCAGAGCAAAATCAAGCACAAGTGCCTCCCACGGCTCCAGGAACATCTCTGCCTTTCCTAAAGGGAACTTCTAGTACCTGGAGCCAGTGCATCATCCCTGCTGGTTGCTCACTGACCCTGGATGGGGTCACACGACACATTTTGAAGGGCATTGCTCAGAAAAGCTTCCTTCCAGGAAAGACCCCCTGCTCCCCCACCCAGTGTGGCTCAGGAGTGCCTGTTGTTCTGGGCGGAGCTGGGGAGGAGGGTGCATACCTGACTCATCCCCTGGGGTGCACAGTCACCCTCACAGCACAGCCCCCTCTCCAGCCATGGCTCGGACACAGAGGCCAACGCTGCCAGCAGTTCCAGCCAAGTGGATAAAACCAAAAGGACCAACTTCCCACCAGACCCTCTTCCCCAAAACACAGTGTCTGGCAATGCCAAGAGCTTTGATACATGCAAGAGTGCCTGCCCAAGAGCAGAGCAGGGCTACTCCACCCCAGGAGCTCCCCCAGTGCTCGGCTGGCTCCAGCCAAGCCCCTTGTCAAATCCTTCCGCTGCCTTGCTGGGAATAAACTGAAACAACTGCTCAAGCTGTTGGCTTCCCCCAGCGTGAGACACAGCGTGCTTGGACTAGACATGCTCATCTGCCAACATTTAACAGTTAAGCTGTCACTGTCTCTCATGCAGAGCGCTTGGATAAGCTGCTTAAAAAAGGAAAGAAGGGAAGAAGAAAAAAAAAGGGATTTTACAGCAAAATGAACCCTGCAGAGAAGGCTGCTTCCCATCTTCCCAAACTGTGGATCATTTCCTTCTATTTACCAGCCCAGTCTCATGGTGATTTATGGTCTTCAGCAGGGCAGAAAAATGCCTTAACTCCACAACTTCAACCATCCCCATTACGGCTGCAGTGTTTGTCCTTCTCGGGTCATGGGTGCCTATGAAGGTGGGCACTGCCATTCCTCCAGCCTCCACCTCAGCACAAAACGTTGCTCCCTGGTGTGGCGTAGGGCTAAAATGCTTCCAGTAGAAACAGATTCCATATAAAACGGGTTGTTGTCCAAGACACTCAGCTCCTCAGGAGAGGAGAGCTTGACTTTAAAAGGAGAATGCAGAGCAGGCTCAGGTCAAAATGTGTAATTTTAGGCTTAAGGAAAAAGAAGCAGGGGTGGCAGCTGTAAAACAAACCCAGCAGGAACACTTGTGGGGATTGAAAACCTGCTGGAACATCACGGAGCTTCATGCCAGCTGAGATGCTTCTCACTTTATTTCTCATCCCTTGTGAAATAAACAGTGTTGGAATGACCAAGGCATGAGTGAGGCTGTGCCTGAAGGCAGTCACACATCCCCTCCACACCACTGAGAGGGAGAGGGAGGATGGTAAGGCCCGGGAGGTGACAGTGACTGCTCCAGCCTGTCCCATGCCGGCTGGTACCCGACAGCAGCCTCTCAGGCCCCAGTCAAACACATGGTGTTGCACTGGTGGTGGGCTGGTGCCAACAGAATACTGATGAGCACACACCCAGGACTGGCTGGACAGTCCCAGGATGTGGGGACTTGCCCTGGCACCTCTTTGTTCCCCATTCCCCCAGTCCACAGCCTTTTCTTTCTCCCTTCCTCCCAGCACTGGGTTTCTGCCAGCCCAGGGCTGCGGGATGCAGGGGGAGGCAGGAGCAAACCAGCAAAGCTTGAATTTTGTTCCCTTTCCCTGGCACAGAGAAGGGAGGAAGGCACCAGCGTTACTAACTGGGATTAACACAGTCACTTCCCATTTGCTTATTTCTAACAAGGAGACTGGGGGAGCAGCAGGTTTGTCCATGCTCTTGGTTAAGGACTTGAAGGTCTGACTGGGGTCTGTATTTAAGATCAGTTTTTCTGCCAATCCAGGGGCTGTAATACTAATATTAAACATAATAATACGCCCAGTGCTTCTGAGGTTGATCCTATCTCATGCTTTGCAGCTATGGCTCAGTCCCACTGAGAAAACCAACACTGGTGGAATTCCATGATGATCAGAAGTTACCTGCAACTGTGGTTCTTGAGAAGCAAGAACCAAAATCCTTCTAGTCAAAGAACAGACTTCTGAACACTTTAGATACACATAAACTGAAGTGCAACAGCCCAACTTGCTATCTCTCACAGCTCCATAATGAGATTTACAGCAGTTGGTATTTTCCCATAAAGTATGCGTTCCTGAATGCACATGATTTGAATATGAGGCCCTTGGAAGGAAGCTGAAAGAGGAGTCTTGCCCTAATGACTGTAAAGCAAAGCCTAAGAATTTGAACATAAAATCTCCAATGGACTTAAGACTGAAAGGCACATAATAAGAAGCTGAAGTGTATAGATTTGGGATCTTATTATTTAATGTGTTAACAAAATGGGCAGGAAGCTGTGGCAGACCTGAGAAGTGAGCCAAGAACTCCTGATCTCTGTCCCTGCCTTGCTGAGGACCATCCCACGTCCTTATGCAAATGCCATTTACTTAACCAGACTAGGTTCTCCAACAGTGTTCTTACACAACCGCTTAAAGCCACCACATTTCATAAACCATCTCAGAAAAACAGCTGCCACATGGGTTGCAAATCCAGCTTTCACACGGTGCTCAAGTCAGCCACAAAATTTGGTAAGCCAGAGCATGTGAAACCCTGATTTGAAACCTGCCATCCCAGTGGTCTGCTCGCAGAAGGGTGCTTAGGTGCCAACCTCCTTACCATTCTCACCGGCCTCCAGCATGCCCTGCAAGTATCGGAAGGATCCAGATTGCTTTGGCTCTGAAACGGGCTTTTCATAATCCTGAAGCATCTTGTAGACATCCGACTCCACATCAATCCCATTTCTGTTCCGTGGGAGAGACTTCACGGGGTCAATGCTGGTTTAAAGCAGAGAAAGAAAGACTCAAGTCAAACAGAAACAGCTACTGTCAGCTCATCAGGGAGGTACTGAAATTTCCACATTCCCACAGATTCAATTAAGCACCGCTGTTCCCATGTGTTTCCCTGCCTGGAGGTATGTCTGGCCCAGGAACAGCCACTGAACCAAGGAGGTTAAACTTGTTCCCTGTTGGGCTCCAATTGAGCAACACAGCGAGGGCTGGCCCAGTTACCAGATGCCTTCAGGAAAGAGGGCAGCTGCTTGCAAACACTGTAAATTGCTCTGCCACCCATGGAATTTATTGAAAAAATTGGAAAAGCAGGCATTTCATTAACCATGTAGGGTCACACCCACACCTTGTATGGGCATCTGGAGAGTGTGTACCAGGCAGGACAGCAAAACCCCTCACCAGCCACAAGTGCCTGGTGTGATGCTGGTGTTACTGTAGGTACAGCACAGCACAGCCCACAGCTTAACTGAGAAAACCACCCCACCAGGGAGGGGGACACTGGGGCTGCCCTGTAACCCCCCTCCAGCCTCCAGCCTGGAGCTGCTCCTGGCCTGTGTGCGGAACACTTGGCACACACAGACAACAAACAGCAATTTAAACCATTATTCCTACTCCAATTCATCAAAACATGAAAAGCATGGTCTGGAATCAAAAATATTTCAGGTACATGTTTGAATGTCCTGCTGAGAAGAGCTGAATCCAAGTGCTGTTGTGCTCCAGAGGCTCCAGCACACAGCACAGCTCCAGGGGAAGGGGCTCCTCTTCCTTTTTACAGAGAAGGTCATCAAGGTCATTATAAAACCAATAAAAATAGCAAGAGCCCTGAACTCCATCAGCTTCACATACTTTAGTCATCATCTGGATCATTTTCTCCACCAGTATTATATTAATGTCTGCTTAAACAAATAAACAAAAGAAATAACGTTCACTTTCAAAGAAAGAAAGAAGGAAAGAAAGAAAGAAAGAAAAAAACCTCCAGACAAAAGTCACTTTCAAAGAAAGGCCAGAGTTCCATATTCTGGTAGTGACTCCCCAGCAGCTCTGGTCCCTGTGGGAGGTGAGGGCTGAACCAGGGACCCATCCCCACGACTTCCAGCCGATCCAAACCCTGCATGTGCACTCTGGGTGCTTGTCTACCCTGCTACAGCTCACTCCTACCCCAATTCACATATTTTCGCTGGGAAAGGACAGGTCTTGGCCAGCCCAGCCTCATCAAACGCCAATTCAAAGAAAATCCTGCCCCAATTCTACTCGAAGACCCAAGTGAATGTCCTGGCTTTTGGCTCACTTGCAGATAACACCAGATTTTGTTCTCTGTATTGTTTGTGCAGTTCTCCCCTTTCGAACTTCATTAACTTTCCTGGAGCAGCACAGGGAATAAGCTGGCTTGCAGCATCACTGAGATACAGATTCATGCAGACAGAGAGCTCCCGAGCTGAAAAGAAACTCTCTTTGCATGTGATACATTACTTTCTTGCAGGATATTTTGCCAGTTTGGAGGAACATAAATCAAGATCCGCATAAGCCATGTGAAAGCATCCCAGCCCACAACCTGGCCTGTCTCAAAGTCTGAGTTATCTGCCCAAACCATTCTTGGCTACACAAATGCGTTTTCTTTCCTAGGAGCATTATTTATTCCTCAGCCTCCCGGACGGCTGCACTGAGCAGATCCTACACTTATAAACATCCCAGTTACTGGAGTTCATCTTTCCAGCCAGTATCTCCAGCTTCCAGGGCAGGTATTGGCTCCCGGATCTGTGGCAAGGTGATCCCCACTCCTAGGAGGGAAGCACCCTCCATCCTTCCTTGGATACACACTTTGAAAAAACAGTGTATTATTGTCTGCGACACAGACTCATGGAATTGTTTAGGTTAAAAAAGCCCTCTAAGATCATCAAGCCAAACCATTCCCCCAGCACTGCCAAGGCCACCACTAAACCCTGTCCCCAAGAGAAACATCCACATGTCTGTTAAGTCTCTCCAAGTATGGTGACCCCATCATTGCCCTGGGCAGCCTGTGCCAGGGATTGACAACTTTTTTGGTGAAGAAATTTTTGCTAATACCCAATTTAAACCACTCCTCCTCTTGTCTTCCCTGGCATTAATCCCAACCAGGGGACTGTACCTAGGGGCCACTAATCACTAATCTGTGATGTTCTACTCACATCAGCAATAGAAGGATCTTAACAGAGATCTGGAGAACGAGCACCTTCACCAAGATACCTGAGCACTGCTTCAGCATCAAAAGCTTCAATTAAATGTTGCAGTTGCCACCTATGTAGATGTGGCCATTTTGTTCAGAAATTGGTGTCTTCAAACCCTTTTTTTCCCTTTGTTTTGTTTATTTGCTTAGTTTCTTTTTTTCCTCCCACCTACAATTGACCAACAGAGCAGGGGTCCAGCCCAGCATCTTCATGGACTTCGCAGAGTTAGGTCAATGGTTAGAGAGGATGATCTTGGAGGTCTTTCCAACTGAAATGAGTCTAAGATTCCATGATCTCTGGAGCTTCAGGAGCACCGCAGCCTCTGGGCACTCCCTGCACCCGAGTTTGCAGGAACAGCAGCAGACACAGAGCGTAAGCCCTGCCCTGGTCCTACCTGTGGGCTGGAGAGATGTGGAGTCCGCTCAGCTGGCCTGGGAGCGCTGACTCGGAGCTGCTGTTCGCATAGAGCCGGGTTGGTTGATGGTGCTGCACATTCAGCATCTGCTTGCTGTCCATGGGGCTGCCCCCGGCTCCATGGGGCATCGACCTCCTGCTCTGGGCAGGGCCATTGGTCTGGAAGAGAAAGGAAGCAGAAAAACCTGGGATTTATAGTGTGTGATGTACATGGAGGGGCTGTGTTGGGACATGCAGTTTGCAGTAATAACATTTTACATGTGCTGTGGAAAAGGGGGATGTGCAGCAGGAAAAGGAAAACTCATGCTTGACCTGCAGTTAAATTGTGCTGAATCTACACAGCTCCCCTTGGTCCCCAACCAAATGAACTTGCTGTTTCTCCATGGTGAGCTACTGCCAAATATTCTGCATTTATATTCCTGTAAAAGCCTATTTGCTGTTTCTTTAAAAGAAAGGCTGTGAGCCTACTTCTTATTCTGTGTTCCATCACTCTGAGGGCACCTGCTGTGTTCCCGACTTCAGAGCCATCACTTCCATTTCCATCAGCAAATCAGGATAAACCCACACTAGGCAGCTCCATGTGCAGGCTGGGCAACACCTGAGGCCAAGGGACCAGTCATGGGATTTTCACTTGCATACTCTTGTCCACACAGATCCATGTTCATTTAGGGGGGTTCTCTCCCCAAACAGGATCAGTCATTTACAGCGTGAGAAACACATCAGTCAAGGGTTTAGCATGGTATTCATATTTCCATTTGCTTTCTGAGTCCCAAGGTAAACTGTGGAAATCTTTTTGTCACATGACCTCAAGTCAGGAACTCAGATGCCATTAAATCACAAATTTTCCACATTATTTTGCCATTTTACCAATGTCAAACATTACCTATGTGTTATTCCACACACATGGAATTCCACATATATGGGTGTGCTATGAGTCAGTCCCATCCACACCCACAAACCAAGCAGTACCTGTTGCTAATGTCACCTGAGCCAGGCTTTACCTGCAAGAATTCACTATAGCGAGAGGAACTAATTCCAGCAATTGGGAAAAGCAGCAGAAAGCTGGACACAGCCCGTGGACACACGGCTGCTATTTCCAGCCATGTGAGTCACAAACATGCCTGGACTGATGGGAGATATAGATGCTGTGTAGGGGGCTGGAATCTGTTTAATCTGGTTTAATTTGTTCTAAGGCAGCTCCCCAACAGAGCTGCCTTCTACCAGCTTTTCAGTCGATTGGAGCTGATGAAAAACCCAGCAGGGAAATAAAACACCATCCCGTGAACAAATAACAAAGTGCATATTGTGGGGCTCTGATACAAAGCTTACTTTTGACTAAAATAATCTAATAAATACTAATTGGAAACAAATGTCTATCACTGGTGCATAGGAGAATGCACTGGCATTCCCAAACCTTGTAAAAATGAACAACTAAGAGAAGTAAGAAACAGATCCTGCTAAAAAAAGATCGTAGAAGTCAAATTTTTCAGTTATTCCTAAGGCAAAATACCCATCGATAAAACCAAGCTTAGTTAAGAACTGCAAGGTGGTGCCATTGAGGGTTTTTTTTCTACCATCAGCTGAAAACCTGCAGCCTCCAGCAAGCTCCCAGCAACTTCCCCCGCCTCAGAAGCAGCCCGGAGCCCTCTTGGCACAGTTCCCTCCACACCATGCATACACAGACACGTGGGGAAAGCTGCTTCCAACATAATAACTTCAAATTGTCTATTAAAAAAGGGATTTTGCTGCCAGGAATAATATAATTTTAACTGTTCCCCAATTTACATTCTTAAATTATATATATACAAGCAGGCTACGGGTTTCCAATTCCCAGATTTACATTATTATTTCAAAGAAAATAAAGAAAACACTCAACTATGACGCAGAGAGGAAAAGAAGGATCATAAACATTTTTTGGGAAAAAAAGCAATGGCCCATATGGCTGGCAGCACTGAGAGTGATGCTTTTAGAAAGCCATTACCATTAATTATCTGTGCCTTATGGCTCAGAGTCACACTCAGTCCAGGGTGGCTCTGACCTCGTGTGCTCCCCCACACTGGCACCATCCAGACCATTGCTGGGGAGCACGGGACCGGTGGCTCTTTCTGGAACAGGAACTTCCTCCAGCAAAGGAACTCCAGACCATCATCTCCATGGACTTGCTTAAATCCAAGGTAGTTTGTAAAGCATTGCCCCTTTGGCCCTGTTAAGCTCAGCAATTTATACACCCAGACCAAATGCTGATTTAAAGCTAAAACTTACTGCTTAGGCACTCTCCAAAAGGCACAGAAGGCCAGTGATGGAAGGGAGAAACAGAGCCCTTCCTGCACTGTTTGGCCAATGGCCACCAGCAGCCTGTTCCTGTGGAAGGAGGACGCTCATGGTGGTGGCAGCTCACCTTTCCTCTGCTCAGCCATGTTACAAAGCCACAGATGACCCAGCAGCAGCCATAGGGATCAAAAGGCTCCTCCTGTAGGACTTAAAGCTGTTCTCAGGCCAGAGCTCAGTCTCCTTTCCCTCAAAGGCTGTGAGACCTCTGTAAGGCTTTGCTTTGTTCAAAACACTCACACATTCACCCTCAGAAACCCAGAAACAGATGGATTTCTTCCCAGTTGTCAAATTCAAGATCAGTTAAAATTTCCCCCCTTTGGGACCTAATTTGCTTTTCTCTGCTGGATTTTCTTCCTGCTTTTTATGGCCTTTCTTAAACTGAGTTAACAAACCCTTCCTGAGAGCTGGCCTATGAGCTTTCACCAAGGAGAACTCTTTTAGCCTACAAACCAGAAACTCCCAATTTGTTTTCTCACGCTTGGCTTTTTTTTTAAAGCGTTTTTCAAAATGTCGTATTTGTCCTTCTGCCCTTTTTTCAACTGCAAGTCCTTAGCTCTAGCGACCACAGAGATTCAGAGAACATCAGACTTCATATTCTGATCCAAAGCATTTAAAGTTCATTCACTTCAGCGTGTTATAAATTAGACTTTTAAAAGACCAGAAGTACAAACAAAATAATTAATCTTCTTTTTCCAGACTACCAGATAGAGATTAAAACTGAACATACTAATTTGAGAGGCCAACATTGGCTCCTAGAACCTCCAAGCAAGCCCCTCCCCACATGGCATTATTTGGAAGGGCTTTGAGCAATGACAGTTTCAGTGTATCTAAGAAACCCTCCTTGCGAGCAAACTCACCAGCTGCAGAGCTGGAAATATCTCCTAAATTACACCTCCAAACCCCAAATCCACCCTCCATCTGCCCATCCCTGCAGTGGTGGTGGGAGATTTGCCCAGACAGGACCAGCAGCAGCTCTGTCCCTGCGATGTGGGCCCCATCCCCACAGGAATTACCTGCACCTGGTTTATTTTCCTAATCCTGGGGGTGGTGGTCCTGTTCTCACACACCACATGAGACCCAAACAGAGATGAAGGCCGTTAACGCTTGGCTCAGCCCACAGCAGTTTTCTGTTTGATGTTCTGCAGCTCCACCCTCTTCTCAAAACCAGACCACGACTGGGCCAGTGTCAGCTGAACGTTTGCTGCCAAAACGCTGAATTACAGACACGAGCGCTGCTATTTATGCACCAGGAGATAATGCATCCCTCAGCCACAGAGTCACCTGGAAGAAGTGCCTCTTGTGACCGTGTTTGGCTACCTGTGTCCATCACCCAGTAATGGCAGGAGAAGCCTGGCTGCTCCAGCTCCTGCTTTGGCTTCTTTCTCCCTTGCTCCAGGCTTGGGTAATTGAGTCCCAATTGATTCCGGCCTCTCCTGGCAGAGGGCTTTCTGTGGATGAAGTTTTACTGCCTTCATTACAGCAAGTCCTCTTTCATGCAAATGTGCCAAGCACTTAAGCCTGAAGACATATCCCAGTACATCCTGACACCCCCAAGCCAGGACTCAGCCTCTGCACTAAAGACAACTGCAGTGCAGCAGCCCCTCCTCTCCTTCCCCCAGGCTTTCAACAGTAAAGATACTGCTTCATCTCTGATAAATCAGCTCAGAAGTCCCAGAAATTGAAATCTTATTATTACCCCACTGAGGGAGTGTACAAGACAGACAGTATGGATTTGGTTTCAGTGCAAATAAGTGATTTACATTGTGGCCACAGGAAAAGGATTGATTCGCCAACAAAAGCCTCAGGAGAAGTCCCATGGGGAACCCTTATGACAAAGGCTGCTCCCAAAGCTTGAAGAAAAGGATAATTTTTAAAAGCTACACTCATTTTAACACATATTTCCCTATAAGCACAGTTCAGATGTTCTGTGTATATGCTGCTTTTACAGACTAAGCAGCCTTCAATCTAACTTTCAAGGGCTCTAGTAAGTACGATCCCATTACTTAGCTCAGAAGATCAAGAGATAAACTAAAAAGCTCGGGTCTAGTTTGCTGAGGCTGGATAAACTGAGTGTGTGGGTTATTTTACGAGCCAGATTTCAAATATTCTGCCAAGCTCCCCTTTCAACGTGTACCACAGTCTGAAGGAAAACCTTATCCATCACATCCTTCTCACTACACTCCTTTCACAGTTGTCAGCTAAACACCAAATTAGTTTTTCAGATCGCTCTAAGTAAGAGACCAAACTCTTAAAATCAGATGGTCTTTTTGCAAAAAGGCTGGAGACAATGTTCACATGAAACATGCCTCAAGCTGGAGCCTGGTGGAGCCCCAGCCTGCCCGTATCCCCAGGACAGGCTGTACTGCACAAGGGCATGCAGTGACAGGACAAGGGGGAGTGGTTTCACACTGACAGAGGGCAGGGTTATATCGGATATTGGGAAGAAACTCTTCCCTGTGAAGGTGGTGAGGCCCTGGCATAGGGTGCCCAGTGCAGCTGTGGCTGCCCCATCCCTGGGAGTGTCTAAGGCCAGGTTGGATGGGGCTTGGAACAACCTGGGACAATGGAAGGTGTCTCTGGCCAAGGAGGGGGGGTGGAACTAGAGGAGCTTTAAGATCCCTTTCAACCCAAACCATTCTGTGATTCTGTATAGCACAACGTATAGCACAAGGCCAGCACACATCTCAACCCAGGGACAAATCTCTCACCGTGGAAGAGCAGTGACATTTCTCCACCTTGGAGCAGCCATGTGGATGGCCACCAGCAAGGCTCCGATGGATGTTTTCTCCCACAGCGCCAGGGAGAAGCTGCACCTTCCTCATGCAAATTAAAGAGCTGAGGAGAGGCTCGAGCTGCAAAGCCAGGACTTTATCCCTTAAGTTACCTGGCTCCCCAGCAGTCTCTTAAAAATCCACAGCAATGGAAAAAAGTAACCTAAGACTGTCAAGATTAAAATGTGCTTGCGTTTATCTTGCCTGCTGCAGTGCAGAGGGCACACTTCTAACATCAAGTGACCGAGGGCTATTTACCCAGCAGACAGAGGAGAGCTTTGTATGAATGTCTTGGTGAAGAGCCTTAAAATTTCCTCCTTTCCCCAGCAGCAGCAGCCAGCTCCCGCCAGGTAACTACCTCACTAGAGCTAGGCTCAGCAACAGGCTAACCCTAGAGAGGGCTTTCCTTCTGCTTCCCAGTGTTCAGGGTCACCTTCCCAGCTCAGGAACAGGAGGGCATTGCTCAGTGCAGGTGCTGGGCTGATACCTGCACCATGCACAGGCTGCTGTTGGATTAACTTTCCCACTGACAGAAGATAATATCCACCACAGATGGAAAAACCCCTGAAACCATCACAGTAATCATCCACCCACCCTTCTGCCTGCCCCCTTTCTCCCAGGGAAGATGCTGCTGTTCCATTTCAGTCCACACTTCCACTGAATCACTTTTCTCATCTGGTGTTTGGCTTACAGGACAAACCCGGTGAGCTTAGCACTAAAGGATGATGTCCTGATTTCCTGCTTTCCAGCTTACTGTCTCTCTCCTCTCTCTCAGTTAGTGAATTGTTGCATTTTCAGGTGTTACCACATGACACTTTCTGATTTTCTTTCCATAATCATTATAAGCAGCTAATTGAAACTAAAAGCTTCATTGGCAACAAGCTAAGCTTCAGGCTACAAAAATATTACATGCTTAAAACCAAAAGGTGCCTATTTCACCAGCATGGCTTATATGAACACCTCCTTCTGTAAAAGCTAGGGTAAGGTTCACTAGAAAAAGCAATAAGATAATATATATTTTCATTTTTGAAAGACCCAACCTTTTGTTTTTCCTCATTAATAAAAAATGATAAACTCAGGTAGATTCAAAAACATGTCTCAGCCTTTCCCAGCCCTCTGTGGCATGAGCTGCTTCAGGGGATGGAGGCAGCTACTTCAGCAGCCTGACCATTCTGAGGGACCACAGTGCGCATCCAGCACCCCTCCTTGCACCACTGGGGATGGCTCTCCACATGCTCTCACCCCAGTGGGTCACTCAAGTAACCTCCAAGAGCAATTAATTCCTCTTAAGTGAGACACATGGAAAAATGAAAGGGGATGAGCTGTTTTTCCTGCTGGATAAGAACAGAAACACTGAGCTACATCTGTGCTTCCAAACACTCAGTGCTTCTGAGTACACAAGCAGCAGTTTCCTTACCTGTGTTAACAGTCATCACTGAAACTGATGTTATCAAGTAAAATAACACAGTATATGTCTGTGTTAGCCTTAATCCAACAGCATTTTGTTTTGTCCTAAACCAACCCACACTGATATCATTTCAGTATAATTCCTACATACCCTCAATGAGAACAAATTATTCAAGTTACCTGGACAGAACAAAACACCATTTTGAAGCTTCCATTCCCACTTTTTCCCTCCTTTATGCTAATATTGGTTTTGCCTCTTTCATATACCAGGACTATCAAAACTCACTTAAAGATGCTAATTTATCTAAGGGATATGCAGAGAACTTCACAAAAAAGGTTACAGCTTCAAGATGTTACAGTGGTACTCAGAAAACTCCTTTGCTTTCAAATGATGCAATATTGTAACACAGGAAAAAGTAAACGCAAGTGCACGGCTATGTGTGCATAACCTCTTCACCCAGTAAATTAGATCAGTGGTTTTTTGTGGTGTAAAACCCCAATATCTGGGTGTGAAATGTTGCCTGAGCAGCCGGAGCTCACGGCTGATGCACCCACACTGGCTGTCAGGATTCAGCATGTTTCTGCTATTAAATCAGCCCTCAAACAGTGAGCTGCGAGTTCCCATGGAAGGGAACCCGGGTCTGTGCCAGGGTATGAGCTCATCCTTTGTTTTCCCCAAAGCACGAGGCAGACATTTTCCCTCCTTCCGTCGGGGGAGCGCCAGTCGGTGCCCGGTTGGGAGCGGGGGTCCCAGCAAGAGCTTTCCCAGAAGCAGGCATGGCCCATCCTGCCCTGCGAGCAGGGGAGGAAGGAAGGTCAGGCGCCTTGAGAAAGGAAATTCCACCTCTCCAGCAAGGAGGCTTTAACCCCCAATTCACAGAACTCAGCACAGCCGATGCCAGGCTTTTGCAAAGAAGTGCATGGAAGTTTCCTGCACAGCAGAAACCCACAGAGAACTTAAAAGAAATACACAATTTAATTTAACTTAAACTAAATCCCTTACTCAGTTAATTAAATGAGGAGACATTCACCCTTAGTAAAAAATATATATACATAATCTAGTAAAAAGCAAATATGAGCGTAAGACATTTAAGACATTTTTAAAGGTGTTAAAATCAGGGACAAATTAGCAGCAAACTACCCTCCCTGCTCTAGACACCACAGCTATCCCTGGGTGCCCAGAGCTGGGGCACCAGAGGCTCAGATTCCTGTGAAGCCCACATGTGATTTTATTTATTTAATTAGGAGCAAGCATGATCAGCAGTGATACTATTTGTGAGGTCAGGGCAAGTATGAAAATCTCCCAGGAATGATGCTGCAGAGCCCACACTGGGTGGATGCCACGTGCAGGTGCTCAGTCCTGCCGCCACACACACCTGAGCCCCTCTGACAGCAGCAAAGGAAGGCGTGTTCACATTTCCACTGCCCGGGCTCACACCCAGCACTGGGTCTCCTGCGCTGCCGGGATCAGGCTGCTCAAACAGCTACAGCAGATGCAAGTTTGTGCCAATTCCTCCTCTTCACCCCATTCTGGCTGGCATTTTCACAGGGCAAGCCCTGCGCCTTGCACCTGATTTTAGGCAATGAATCTCTACGGACTGAGAGCTGGATGTCAAAAACAGAATAACACACAGGAAAAAGAATTCGTAAGTGATGAGCAGAAACAGCCTCCTCATTGGTCCTGTGCAACTCCCCTGACACTGTGGAGAGAGGAGCTCTTCTCCACGCCCAGAGCTCACTCCCCAGCTGGGTGGTCAGGCTGGGAAAGCCACTGCTCAGGACACAGCACCAGAGAGGACCAAGAGCGCTGACCCACCTCCCTCATCCATCTCCTGAGAATGACACTGGGGTTGCTCTGCCAGCGTTCCCATTCCCAACAGATTGCTGTGGGAAGTGCCTCTCCCTGTGTGCACTGCCAGAGGAAACCCAGCCTTTCACCCCACATTGCTATTTCAGCCAAGCATCCAGGTTTGGGAGGACTCGCATCCTCTTCCAGCTCTGGCTACGTGCTGCCAATTTAATTTCTCCTGCAATTATTCTCCCACCCACACACTTGATCTACTGTCAATTAGCACTGACAGGGTCCCCACAGCCCAAAGCCGACATTTCCAGCCCCCCCCGGGCCAGAGAGCTGCCAATTCTGGCAGTTTGGGAATGGACAAGAAAATAAACATCCTCTCTTTATTAGCACCACGTGGCGGTATTTTGACTAGCAAGCTCATGCTACAGGAAGCCAAAAACAGTGGGATCTTCAGAAACAGATGGATGGGTGCTCTCATTCCCTGCCTCTGCCAGGGAGGAGTGGCTGGGGCCAGTGTCCACAAGGACACATCACCATGCCAAGTGAGACTGGGGATCCCAACACGTCAGCAGTGATGTCATGTCTGCAGGATGGAAATCTTGGCTGCTGACTGGAAAGCTCCAGGCTGCCCCCAGCATCTCCGTGGGTCTCACCTCCACCCATCTCCAGGTCCAACAGACAGGCAGCCCTTCTTTAGAATGCAAGTCTGAATGTCACTGCATTTGTAACCTCCTCTGTAGACCCTTGCTGGTAAAGGACAGAGTTGTCTAGTGAAACCAACTGATAATCAAAGCCTGCTTTTTTAAAAAAATACTATTTCCCAAAAGTGACTCACTCATCCTGTTCAGTGTTGTTCCTGCTAATTGTGAAAAAGCAGCTCTCCAGTTCCAGCTTCTTCAGTTTGGGGGCAGTTATTCCCCACTGTCACGGCATTAATCCAAGTTTTAATAAGGGGGATTGATTACATTCTTGGTCTCTGAGTAGGGGTTTTCCACAAAGCTTAACTGAGAAACCACAACAGATTTAGAAAGAGGGGAGAGGAAAACTCACCAGCCACTCCATATCTTCCAAGTTCTCTTGCACAGAAGATAACTACAAATTTCACTGCCTTCAAGACAAAGATTACACCTAAATAAACTAAATTGTAATAATAGAAATACAGCTTTCCTACAAATCACTCCAACTGAGGCATTCTGCTTATGCTCACATGTTTCAGGGCCTCCAGCAAGAGTTACTGTAGTCACAAGTCAAGATTTTCAACAGATCTTTGCCCAGTATGATGAAAAAGCAGATAGAGTAAAACCTGAAGGAAGAAAGGGTATGTGCTCCACATTACTGCAAAGGCCACTTGGGGTAAAACTCTCAAAAACCTTTTTCAGGGACAACCCCCAACCTCTTTTTGTGATTTGAGGGCAGAATTCCAGCAGAATATTTTCCCTGTGTTTCAAAGCAGATTGCTTTTTTCCAGATGCGAGGAAGTGCACCTAAAGGTTGCACATATTGAGCCAAGTTATTACTTTAGAATGAGATTTTTCCTTCTCACAGTCTAGTAAGTGCCTTTGCTAGAAGGGCTGAATGAACACAGCACGGATAGCCCTGGGTCACCGGGCACTGCTCCACAGAGACTCCAGCCATGCTTGGGAGCTCTGCTCCCAGCAGATGGGATGCCTGCAGCAAGGGTTGGCTCTCCTGGGTGCTGATGATCACCCTCAGCCTCACAAAGGTCAGAGGACATCAGTGATAACACCTGGGCTAGCACAAGTGCTGGCACGTGTCCCAGGCTGTCAACACGAACCACACTGGAGGCACAGGCGGTTTGGGGAGAAGTCAACCAGCACATCTTTGCGAGCACAGCAGCCTGGAGGTGTGCATGGAACCACCTTCATCTCCTCTCCGGGAAATCCAAAAAGCCACTAAGGAAAACAACATATGGATACAGGCACAAAAAAAAAGAGCAAGAGCAGGAATCTGCTGCCTGTACTTGGGTACCCTTGTTCACACACCTCTCTTGGGTGCTCTACCACAAACATATCTGCTTTACCTACCTACTCCCCACATTTGCATATTATCACTGTAGGTCTGGATTCAGAATAGTCCATCCCTACCCCTTTCATTATATTCTATAAAACTGTCTAATTTTTTAAAAGATCCATATGTAACATATATTAATAGTCAGATTCAAATCCAATCTCCATTAAACCTCAGAAATGGTGTATCTGGCAGTGGAACTGCTGCACATTTGTTCCTCATTTAAGATTATTCATACAGTTTGGGCACATTAAAGTCTAGTAAAAAAAAAAATCTGTCAGAGAAGGTGGTTGTAATTGATAAATGAAGCAAACATGGCCAGAGCGCAAAGCCCAGGCTCACACATCACCCTGAGCTGTCACTCAGGGCAGGAAAGACAAACAGCCCCACATGTCGCTGGTGTGCGGTACCGGGGTGGCTCTGCCTGTGCTGCTGCTGTGCCTCTGCCCGCTGTCCCTGGGCAGGAATGCAGAGTATCTGCTAATTCCACACCACTGGAATGGCCAACAGACCCAATGGCCTCCACACCTTGGTCCATTTCTCATGGGGTTTGGAGGATCTCATCCCCGGTCTCATCGCTTGGTGGGCTCTCTGCTGGCAGTGCCTTCTCCCCATTCCTCACTGAAGGAGACACCACTCCTTGTGGCATCATCCCCTCTCTTGCACCCTTGCAGCCCTTGTATTTCCTCTGGACTGAGCCAAGCGAGGGCCGAGGGGACACCCTGGGGCTCTTGTCAGGATACTCTAAAAGCCTCTCTGGAAAGGAGCTGTTGAGCTAAACCAGCAGATCCTGCACACAAGCATTTTGTAAGGGCTGGAGAAAAAGCATGGAGTATGACATAAACCCCCTCTGTGGAGAAGGAGACCATCTGAGCAGTATTTGAACATTCAGCATCAGCCAAAGAGTACTCATGTGCTTCTGGGGCAAGCACAGGGGTTTCTGTCAGCCTGACCTAGTGTACTTTGGTGTTCTGAAGGCTGCAGGCAGCCCCAGGGCCTCTGCCACTGCCCTGGGAGGGGTGGCCAACCCACAGCAGTGAGAAGCCTCAGCAGGCTCCAGCCCTGCCATTCATGACCTCAGGGAAAGCTGGCAGCACGTGCATGAGCTCAGCACACATTCGAGGGGGAGTCAGACAGCAGGAGCTGCCTCGGCCTATCTATCCCCTGGTCTCCTCCTTGTTCCCTAGATACCTCTACAATATGCACCAGCACATGCAACAATTGACAACCCAGTACCTCATAAGCAGAGAGGGAGAAGAGAACCATTCCTCTTCCCATCGAGAAGCCAAAGGAGAATGAGAGTCACCTCTGCCCTTGCTAACAAGCCATTAGTCAAGAGCTGGGTAAGAGAGATGGGGAGGCCTGCTCAGCTCCATCCACCGCCTGGCTGCTGCAGGAGACAGGGTAGTAAGGCAGGGCAGGATACAGGCAGAAAGCTCCAGGGAACAGAGCTGAGGACAGAGGGAAGAGAGAAGCTGCAAAACAGAGAGAAGGAGTGAGAGAGAAAACAAAGGAAAAAGATAAGAACATTACAAAAAAAGAAAAAAAGCAATCCACCATCATGGGAGGTGAATCCCTGTCACGGGATTGGGAGGGTGCGACAGATTTTGGAAGCAGCCAAGGTAGAGGCACATCAGCTGAGGCAGATGCAGACAGACCCTGGGCTGCTGTGCCCCAGGACGGGCAGGCACTGCCAGTCAGAGGACTCCCAAGAGCTCCATCCAAAATAACACTGACTCTGAGCTTGGCCATGGCCTCAGGGGGGTCAGTGCTGGATGCTGCCCTCCACAGGCTGCCCAGCCTCCTTGTGTCCCTGGCAAGCTGACCCAGCAAAGCCTGGCTTGGGTGGAAGGCAATGACAGAGACGGGATTATGCCAGATCTGCTCAGGACCTGGCTGACCATGGGAACCAGGGCTGTATCAGCCCAAGGAAAGCACAGACAGACCTGCACAGAACTGTAAAACCACACAGGGAAACTCCCGCACCTCTGGAAGGACTGCAGGCAGAGCACAGGGTTTTCCAGACTCCAGACATGGATGTCCCCTCCCCAAAAGCAAGCGGGGAGAGCAGCAGGTGTGCAGGGCTGCAGCTGCCATACCTGTGGGTCCGGCTCGATGTTGATCCGGTATGCCTGAGCCTTGCCATCCTCCAGGACAGGGGGTGACCAGGCCTTCCCTTCGGCTCTGCAGTGGGAAATTAGGTAAACTTTACTTAAATTGTTTTTTAAAAAGCCCAAGCCAAAGCACTCCACCCAAACAAACAAAAACCCACAAAAAAAAACCCAAAGAAAGAAAGAAACAGGCTCCTTAAGCAAAACAAAAAAGCAATTAAACAAATGAGAAAAACCCAAACAAGCCACCAAAAAAAAAAAGCCAAACATCTATATAGTATATATTAATTCCCTGGCAGGCCTATATTATATATGCATTTGTTCAAAGTTATTCTCAGAAAGAGTACAATGGTAAATAGAGAAGATGACAGCTTCATGCTGTTAAAACCATGAAGATCAAAACCATCCTTGAACTACAGGCTCCGTCTCAGTTTGGGGTTTAAGAGACAAACATATTTTGGTTCAAGAAATCAGAAGACAGGCTCTTGGTGGCTCCTGTTTTGCATATTCCTGGCTTTGTCCCTTTTTTCTGGCCCTGATTCCAGGAAGTATTCTGATTACACATGTGTATAGATATATGTACACATATAGACATGCAATCCCTGGCAGGCCTGTGCACTAGACCACATCAGGAATTCTATAAACACCTTTCAGGGAGAAGACTTACACCATCCTGTATGAATCATCTCGACCTTTTCAACAGTTGCCAGATAGAAAAAGGCCTAAAAATACAGTTTCCATTCCCAAATGCATTTTCAGTCCTGCCAAGGCAGAGCAGAACACTGTCACTGTGCAAGGATTTTCCATGTGCCTGATCATTTCTCTCCCCACAAAGGCATCTGGGGGCACGGCTGGGATGTGATCTCCAGCACAGATCTCCAGCACTCAGGGTATGAGGGAGCTGCAGGGCCCGGGCAAGGTCCAGCGGGTTCTTACACAGGCTTTTCAGGATAATGCAAAAAGGTTGAATTGGAAGATGGAAACTCCATTAAGTTCAAGATAAAGCTTTCAACATGCAAACTATTCAGTTTATCATTGCAGTCTGCATATGCACCACTTCACAAAAATAGGTCTTGTTCAATGGGCACAGATTCATCCAAGCGTCCTTTGTGGACTCTCACCCCTGCCACATAACCACATTCAGTTTCAGTTTAATTATCTGCAGAGTCCAAGTTTGAAAAATAAGGAGCACGATTTTAACCCAGGAATTCTCGAGGCGATTTTTACCTTTGGTATTTTGCAGCTACACAAGTCAGCATACAAAGCTGCCTTTCCAAATCCAGGGTCTGACCCAAAACCTACCAAACGCAGGGACTCTCTGACTTGAACACACTTTGGATTCAGCCCCCAAGGATTTCAGCTTTTCTTTTCTCACTACTGCCATTACAGCTTTTTCAACAGGCAGTGACTTCTCTCTCTCATAGCTAGATATCTTGTTCTGATAGTTCATCTTTACTGTAACTATTTGATTTTAGGCTGGGACAATTCACTGTAAATTGGTCTTTCCAACTGGAACAAAGGAAACAGTCCCTCCCAGGAACACCAGCATTCCCAGCCAGCAACCCCCACTTGCTTTTTGCCACAATCTGGTGCTGTGTATATTGCTTCCACATTGAAAATCAAATCTGAAGGCCCAGAACAATGGAAATGCCTAATTACCTTGGCAGGGATCAGCATTATTACTTCTGTGCTTTCCCCCGCACTGAGCCAGCCCAATGAGAGCTCGCAGTGCCCCAACAAGGGTCCATGATGACTTTCCCCCCACTCAGCTCTGGAGCCCACATGCCAAACACAGCTTAAAGCATCCCCAAAGACTTCAACTTGCCAGTAAATAAGAACATAGCTTCAGAAGGTAATTCTGATTGCAGAAGGTAAGAGCAATAGCAGTAAATTCACTCCGTGTGAAGGTACAGCATTTGGTCACCAGCACTGCCAGCACTGCCCAGTTCTCCACACCCCTGACACAGATCACACTGTACCAGAAAGCAGATAAACCCGTGCTTTCCAAAAGTCATTATGGGGATATTAACACTTAATGACAGACATGGACAGATTTCAGTTTGTGTGGAGAAGCCCATTCACCGTTAATGCTTTAATGATTAAACTCAGGGCTTCTCCATCAGCCTACAGAGTGACCAGAAGTTCTTGGCATAATCAAGACCAACTCTGACAGCTTCCAGTGACAACCTGAACAAAGCCAGGCTCACATCAGCCCAGCTTCCACGTGAACTACACTAAAAGAAGCTGATATAGCACAGTATGGGCTCCACTTGGCACTTCGAAAGGCAAAGCAAAGATGAGTGGGAGGAACACCAGCCTCACCAAAGAGAAAGTCAAGTTCTAAGTTTGATGAACATTTATGCTTACACAGGGAGACTCCCTCTGTTCCCTGGGAACAGCAAAATACCATGTAATCTGAAATAATCAAGAATAATTAAGAGATTACTCTGCCTGAGAGAACAATGCTACAAGGCAGCTACTGCAGGAGAGGCTGATGCTTGGAGCACACACCCCAACCCTGGCTGCAGGAACACCCCATGCCCACATCCCCAGCAGAACAGGGGTCCCCTGCACCCCCGAGAACAAGCCCCAGAGCAGTGGGACCTGAGTGTCAGCAGAGTCACACCGAGACCCCCCAGCAGCAGGTTCACCCTACCAACAGTCAGAGCTTTGTGTTTAGGCAACAGCAAAAAACCAACACGCATTTCATACATCACAAGCAACAGATCAGGCATCACTCAAATGTTCCGAGTTGTTTAATTTACAGCTCAAGGACAGGAAAAGTGTTCTCAGATGTGCTATAGGGGATTAAAGGCAGCTATGTGGAAATCATTACCCTGCACTTACACCACTCTGCTCTCTTACTGGCAGCTAGGACAATCCCAAGAAAAATAACTTGACCTAGGTTAGTGCAAGGCCTTCCACACAGGGCTTTGTGGGAAATAGACCCATTAACAGGATGTCACTAAAAAAACCCAAAGTTGCAGACACCTTTTATCCCACCAGTTGCTTTCTAAAAGTCTCAGAGTCATTCCCAAAAGATTACTTGCATATGCTCACATATTTTACCAGAATGTTTTTTCACCTGGTAGTGATCTGCAAGTCTCACTCTCAACATATGTAGAGCTGCTTTTAAGTTGCAAGAATTTCTGTGTCATACCAAATTTCTAATTTCTCCATCCCCTTATAAACTAACATTTATCACTTGGGGAAGTGCCAGCCTGGATCCAGGTCACTGCCATCTGTAACCATGCAGCCACAAACCACCAGAATAATCATGTATTATACAGTATACATTGCTGTATTTCACCCCCTTTCTTTGCGGGGTGACTCCAGGGGCTTGCCCATCTCCTGACTCCTCTTCTTCTCCCACCACGGCACATCACTATGCTCACAACTGATTGTTATCACTGATATGACCTTGAGCCTTCTGGAAGCTCAACTCAGTCTAGAAGGAGCTACAGGCGATGCTTCAAACTTCCCAGGACTGCGAGCCACGATAACCATAAGGTGTTAGATCCCTCCTCTGCAATGCAGGTGAGCAGAATGGGAGCCGAGCTCTGCTGAGCACCCTGGAGGACCCAGCTCGTCCAGGCTACGTGAAGAAGCTGCAGGATTTCTCCTCCTTCATTCCTCTCAGCTGAAACCATTGTGTATTGCTCTGGAAAGCTGCCGGTTTTCCTTGTTATTAGTCCTCGAGGAGCTCCAGAGGGGAAGCTGTGATTCACTTTTTCAGTTGTACTTTTACTGGAAACTTGAGAACATACATTGTCATCCTTCCCATCTTCCAGCAGCTTGCCTGTGCTGCTCACAGCTAACAGACCCCAGCAAAATCCCCAGGAGCTGGGGGAGATGGGAGGAACATCAACTACGTGAGGTTCCAGGGACTATTGGGGCTACATGTCCAGCAGATTCATTACTGGGTTTTCTCACACAGAAACCTTCAGAGAAACTCCATCTCTGTACAGAGAGTAGGAACAGATAGAGGATCTTCATACTCAGTTCTCCAAGCAGACTCAGCAGTGGCATACACACCGAACCGAGGGGGAAGAAACTGCTTCCAGGATTTATTTTAGATAGAAGGAACCAAAGCTGAACCTTTGAGGATTTATTCTTTGACACCACAGACAGGAAATAAATTCAACGCTGGGGTTCTTGGCTGCACCTGAGACCACGCAGATGCTCCCACTCCTCCAGCATCCACCTGGCCCTGTGCACAACAGCCCCAGTGCTATCACCAAAAGAAAGAATGGAATTGGATTGGACTGGAAATCATAAAATTGTGAAGGTTAAAAAATCCCTCTTAAGACCATCAAGCCTCACTGTTACCCCAGCATTGCCAAGCCCACCACTAAAGCATGTCCCAGGTGCCACATCTACGTGCCTTTTAAATCCCTCCAGGGCTACAAGTTCCCTGGGCAGCCTGTTCCAGGGCTTGACAATCCTTTCAGCAAAGAAATTTTCCCTAACAGCCAGTTGAAACCTCCCCTGGCACAACACACTAACACACTTCTTGCCTCTTAAGGAATTTGTTGTGTAACTTGGAGGCAACTTCACAGTGAGTAAAAAGAACAAGTTTTACCAGGTGTCTGTGAGTAATAGTTCATGGGGCTGCTCAACACCCCGGATCTTCTCCAACCAGCTGCCACCTAACTGGCCTGACCCTTCCTGCAGTAAGGCAGGAAAAGTACATCCCATGCTACCTTGGCTTGAGATTCAACAGCTGGGGAGATGATGATGGAACAGCTGCCTAATTTATCATCAGGGCAACATGAACCATCCCACTAAATCAGCACCATCACTGCCTTCCCCACAGCCTCACTAAGCCCATGTGAACTCCTGGCCTCTTCTTTTGGAGCCATTAACCACAGCCTGAACATCCAGACCTTGTTCCAGGGGTGCCCAAGTAATTCCTCACACCTTACATCAGTGCCCACATCAGTTACATAAATCAACTCCATTAGTAAACCCATGAGCATTTCCAACAACTTTGTTTCAGAACAGTACGGCCACTGTGCTGCTTTGCCTTTCACAGCCTCGCTGCCCAAAGACAGTCTTGCACATGTTGGAGCAAAGCAGGACCCAAAACCACCAGGGACAAAACACCCATTGACTTCAGGGGTGTCAGGGGTCTGGCCAAGAAAGGAGTTAGAAAATGGAGGGTGTGAAGAAAGAGGGAAAACCCCCTCAAGAGATATGTCCTTGATAAAGGACAAAGAGATTTTAAAAGAAAGGAAGTATCTGCTAGTCCAGCCTGAGAGCAGGGATAGCTTCACAGACACCAACACTGACTGTGGGCTCCAGGGGCACAGGAGAGCCACGGAGCCCAAGATGCTTGCAAAGCTGTGACGTTCTCTTGCCACCAGCTTTCCCTATGTGGGCATAGGGCCAGTTTCTCCAGGAAAGCTGCAGCACAACCCTTCACCCTCCCAGCTGGCAGATGACAAAAGGTTCAGAAAAAGCTGTGGGGCTCGCCCTGGCCCTCTGGCACAGATGGGCAGGTCTGGACAGTGCTGCGGTTTCCTGGCAGTCTGTGTCAGCACAAACAGCGATGCCATGAGGTCTCCCATCCCGCACCCAAGGTCCTGTAGGTGCTCAACCCTCCGCTTTCAAGCACTGATTTCAGCAAAGCACAGCTCCAACCCAATTTTATGGCTGCCTTTATTTGGTGCATGATATGTGGTCTTGGTCAGGCCACTCAGTAACTCCCCCTTCTTGTTTTTCCCATGTTTTGGCTTTCCTACTGAACTTCCTAATGGCATTTACTGACCAGAGCCTGAAAACAAAACCCATCTTGTTCTCTGTCTCAGTAACATATAATGTCAAGGGTTGATGGAGAAAGGGCACGGAATGGAGGAGTCCAGAGGGCACCAGGGGGAGGGAAACACTGCACTGCCCAGCTCCCTGCCCTGCCCTCCACACAGGCCTGGCTGGAGGAACCCTGCTTTGACAAAACAGAATTAACATCAAATTTCACGTGTCTTCATTAAAGACATGCAACAAACAGACCCGTTATTCCAAATGTATTTCAGACAAACACATTTAAAACGAGATCTCCTTATGCTGACTTGCAAACTGTATTTTCTTGAAGGCAGTGTACAGAAGAGATGCTGCTTGGAGAGCATCCTCTGCCCAAGGGAAAAGATACTAATCCACACCTCAGCAGGCAGGGCTTTCTTGGAGCTCAGCCTCAGAGCAGGGTCCAGGGTGCTGATCCACAGCTGTGACAAACAGCCGTGGTTAGACATGCACACAAACCAACACAACCCGACATCACCGTCCCAGGACACGGCTCCCTGAGCAGGACCGGGTCATCCCACAGATCCTGGAGCAGGGATCCACTCACACCTAGGAGGGAATGCCAGATGTGCTTCCAGCAATGACTAACAGCTGGGCAACAGGATCCAACAGGTCACTTGGGAGACAGGAGAGAGACCCAAGAGCCAAGTCACTGTGCACTCACTTTGGGCCAAACTAAAAATAGACCTAACAGCACATCACTGGAGCTGCTGTGCTTACTGCCGAAAAAACAAACTACTCAGTGTCTCCTGTCAAGAGAAACGCCACTCTCATGGACATCTCTGGACACAGCCAAGGTAAGTTCTGCCCTTGGAAAAGCCACTAAACTGACCCAACTGCGTGATCTCCGAGAGGAGCTACCCCATGTTGAACAGCTCCTCACCTCACCATCTGTTCCTGTTTTGTAGAGCCTTAAGCATTTATTTTTCCTATGAGATACAAAAGTCTTTAAAATCTGCATTTATGAAGATTTTAAGGCCTGACAAAACCACTGCAATCCCCTTGCTTAGCAAAGCCCAGCCATGTCACCCACAAACCCTGCACCACTGCAAGGCTGTGGGCCACCACCAGCAACATCCCTGTTGGAGAATTCACCTCCTCCGGACACACCACAAGGTCTCACGGTTAAAAATATCCACACCTTGGTAGGTACAGCTGGGAAAAAACAACCTGAAACTACAGGCCCTCCACACATCTTCCAGATCACCCTGACATCATGAATGAAAATTTCTGCATCTCAGGGAAACCAAGCAGACAGATCATCCCCAAGCCCAGCAAGGCACACACCAACACTGCTGTGAGACCACTGTGACACTGTGACATGGCCCTGCCCTGTGCCGGAATCACCACTCAGGGGAGGAGATGCACTTTCACAGAGATATTCAAGGGTTCAGTCTGAGCCAAAAAGCAAACACCAGTTGATACCAGTGGCTAAAATGAAGTGTAAAGGTGGGAATTCAGTTCATCAAGTCACACAGCAGAAACCCTCATCCATGAGAATAAAATACTGCCCTGCTGCAGGTGAAAGCTGTTTTCAGCAGAACTTGGTTCTAACTCCCACGGAAGCTGTTCTGCTGCCAGACCACCCCAGCAGCTGGGGGCTCATCCAAACCTCCTGTCACTACACAAGGATTTCCACCTCTTCCAAGGGGAGCTCCAGCAGCCTGCAGACAGTCAGGAAGGGAACCTGGGTCCTGCCCTGGGCACAGCTCCTCTTTGGGGTAGAAAATCATCTAATCTCCCTAAAACTGCTGCAGATGGACTGCCCTCCTTGGCTATGGGCAATTTCACCTGTGTGAAGGGGTTCTGCTTGCTTTCCTTATTTTCTTTCTTTCGTAACACTGAAGCCACATCATCTGTACACCATGGACTAAGCTCAGAGCACTTTGCTTTAGCCAGGCAGCTCAGAGATGCCTGTGTGAGGAGCCATGAGGAATCACGGAGGGTTTGCTCCATTTATGGCAGCGCTCCTTCCCTGCTGCCCAGGCATCCAGTCAGAACTACATGGTTTTCCAAGAAAATTATAAACAGTAAATGATAGCTCTTTATAGCAGGAAATGCCTCTTTAATCTGAAGTGGAAAACTACATCCACTTATTTAAACCTATTACAGATAATATTAGCCATTTGTGAACCTTATAAGAAGCACTCATTTTGCCTGGGTAATTTGTGATTTTGCTACAGAATTTCCAATAGAAATCAAAAAAAACCCCAAGAAAACCAAACCAACCAAACAAAAACCCCCACAACACCCCACAAACAACAACAAAAAAATCTCAACACACACAAAAAAATACCCCAACTAAAAAAACAAACAAACAAAAAAACCCAATACCAAACTCACGCCTTCATTTTGCTTTGAAATACCCTAAAATGTCAATTTGGCAGGACCTTCAAATGTGTATTCACTGAACAGATGCTTAAAATGACAGGTGGATGCTAATTAAGTGGAAGGGTTTGTCCAAAGGAGATTTTGATTTCCGTGCTACTCTTGCTTGAGCTGACACAACCTCAAAGACTCAACTCAGGTCACAGCCTGGACAAGACTTACAAAGTACAAATGATAATCCACATGTTTAAATGAACTGAACCCACTTGTATCAGTGATCCATTTAAAATCATTTTGTTTTACTGTTTTTGAAAACACAGGACAATTACCCAGACCACGGGGATGCTCCAAGAACCCAGCCTGAGAGCACATCTGCTCCAGGGCCAGCCAAAAGCCTTCTGAGCAAAACTGACATGGGAGAACATCAGAGAGAACCAACCTGTTCACAGAGAGCAGCAGCTGGTCCACACATGCTTTGATCTTGTTTTGTGCTTCTAGATGCGTCATGTTGTCCGTGTTCTCTCCATTAATTGCCAGAATAATGTCTCCTGGGCACAGGTCTGCCATGGCTGCTTTGCTGCCAGGGTTAATCTGGGAAAAATGAAAGAGTTACTTAAAAGAATGCTGGGGGGTTTTTAAAGTCAAGTCCAGTTTATTGGGATAAGATGCAGGTAAAGGGAATAGATATTTCTGGAGAATCTGTGTTTTGGCTGCACCAGTGGCGCCTACCTGAGGTGGGATGTCAAAGGTCTCAGGTAAGTCCCAGTTCTCCAAGGGCCATCCCCTACAACAACATTCTTTGAAGTAAGGGATTTCAGTCAACTCCAGCAACTGTGTGACCAGGTCCCCTCCTCACATTGGTCTCTTGCTTGAAATAAATGTAATACTCTCTTTCCAGAGAGATGCTTCACACTCCTTTGGCTTGCAGACCTTTCATGATGCTGCAAGAGTAAATCCCTAGGGAGCACATGAAACCCTCCTCCGGTTAACCACACATGGAGAAGTGCCATCCCCCGGCTGCTGCCTGCAGAGAGGTCACATTTGACATCACTTTTTCCGGACTGTCATCCAAGTGACTCGTCTCTTTCTAGCCCTGCATGCTCACCACCCTTGGAGGGATTGAGCAGATGTGGCACTTGGGAACATGGTTTAGTGGTAGCCTTGGCAGCATTCCAGCTGTGTGGTAACAGCTGGACTTGAGGATCTTTAAGACCCATTCCATCCTAAACAATGCCATGATTCTATTCTATAAATATCACACAGCTCTTTAAGCCTCCACAATTCTTTCCTTCTGGTTTTGTAGGAGTGCCAGAACTTTATAAAACTTCTAACTTCTTTCCTGAGGAACTAATGACAGGTCCAGGTACTGTTTGTGGTCAGCCATAAAACCAATCCTGTAGCCCATAAAAGAGGTTCTTAAGAATTACCATTTCATTTACATCATCCTAAATGTGGTTTTAATTTTTACAATAATATAAAATGACGCAAGGCATAGTCAGAACAGGTAAACATGTCTGGTTAAACTCTTAATAGCTCTGTGTTTGCCCTCTAATTTCCTCTTCAGTTTATTCAGAGCATCTGCTAACCAAACATGTTTTATCAACTGAGCAGTTACGGCGAGCCTGACTTTCAGTTATTCACGTGTCACTGCATTAAAGCACGCCGGTGCTTTGATTCTGTTTACTCTTGATTTACACAGATGTAATTCCCTGTCTCAGGTGGTGGGTCTCTGCCCTACCCTCCTTGAGAAATCCAGACAACAGCAGCACTGCTCTACCTACCACCTCCCCTTTGGGCTTACAGAGGTGCATTGCAGCAACCAGACACACCAGGCATTGTTTTTCAGACAGTGAGACCAAGTGGGGCAGTTCCCCAGTGCCCAGAAGCCCCCCAACCATCACGGGCCATCATTAAACAGGTGGTTTTTTAGAAAGGAGGCATGCACACGTCCCAGCTTTCATCTTGATTTCACAGAACCCTACAATGACTTGGATTGGAAGGGATCTTAAAGATGATCTTGTTCCAATGCAGAGGCACTTTCCACTAGACCAGGTTGCTCCAAGCACCATCCAACCTGGCCTTCAACACTTCCAGGGACAGCTTGTTCTGTTTTTGTAGAGAATTCGAAGAGGATTTAGTCTTACCACAACAGCCCCTGTGGACTGCACTAGAGCTACCCCTGTTGAGAAGCAGACAGCCCACAGTGTAACACGGGCCTGCTGCACTGCTCCCTGCGTGACCACAGCCACTGACACCACCGAAACACAAACCTCAAGGTGTTTGAGAAGCTCCAAACAACTTCTAACAGTTAAGTAGAACTGGCAGCCCGAGTTACAGCTTTTGTTGCATTGTCAGAGTAAATCAGCATTTGCCATTTGCTCTTCAATAGTTTCAGCTGGGCTGTTTGGCTCTAACAAACCTGCCCAGGCCAACCCCTCATGGGCTGCCCAATGACTCAGCTCCGAGCAAACAACAGGAGATGCCTTTCAGCTCCACACACATTAGCTCTGACACAGGGCATTGCAACCCAGGACAGGATTATCTTTCCCCTGGCACTGTTAGGGTTTTTTGGACCCCTGTGTCCATTCACAGGGCATTAAGGTCCTTCTACGGCCACAGAAGCTGCCAGACTCATCAGAAAGCCAACCTGAAGCTCAACCAGCAACTCCAAGAAAGCATCTCCATGCTCTTGCCTGCTGTTACCTGCTTCCCTCAGCGTACACCCCACAGCCCTGGCTGCCAGCAGGCTTTTAGACTGACAAACCTTCAGCTTGACCCAGGACAGCTGTACTTTGTTCTTGCGTATTCAGTGCTGTCTAGATATCGGATGGATTTTTCCCCCTGCATTGATCTTAACCAGGTTGTAGCTTCCTTGAAGAATAAGCTGTTCACAAATGGGACTGTTAGCTGTTTCCTATTTTTAGTTTCTGCTTTATTTTAAATTATTTTGGCAATATTTTCATATTAGCATTTTATGCTAGCTGTGGAGATAACTGAGCGCTTGAAATGGAGCTGCACTCCAAGAATTCATTTGAGATACAGCATCTGTGACTCAACAGCTTGGGAATCATTACTGTAATGTCTGTCAGGCCCCAAGTTTGTATTTTAGTGAATAATATTTAAAATGCCGCAGACTAAGTTCACCTAACCCACAGCTGTGCAAAGCCATTGACAGCAAAGACTCCCCAGAAAGCCTGACAAGTCTGGTTATGGGTCAGTGCTGTGCCTGAATCCTCGTGCAGAGGTTCTACCTGCTTTGGACATGGTTCAGTGGTGACCTCGGCAGTGCTGGGTTAACAGTTGGACTCGATGCTATTGGAAATCTTTTCCCGTCCAAGCATTCTGTGATTGTGTGATAATAGAGCCTGGCAGTGCACAGAGGTTTTGGGATGGAGTTTGCATCAGAAGCACTCACTTATGCCCCTCTCCGAGGGTCTGCCCTGAGCCAGAACCAGGGCATGTGTGACGTCAATGAAGCACACGCGAATCTGAGAGTAATCAGATACAGCATGAAGTTAAAAACTGCAAAGAAAACCTGCACTGAGTCACTGCAGCCCTGTGTTCTTGAAAGGGGCCTCCAAAGGAGTTGAGGTTTGAGAACAGGAGAGGGTTAAGAAAAACAGTGGTAAGATTTTATTTGGTTTTGAAGTTCTCCATCTGTGCCAAGTACAAACCATGTCAAAAATCAATGCTGAATGAACACAGACCAAGCCCAGACCGATGGATACGTAACTCAGGGTGGTGTGAGCGATCTACCCATCCCAGGCAGCCGCGAGTACCCTAAAGCCAAGTCCCAGCTCATGCACCAGGGCCTAATGTGGACTCTGTCCCATGGCGCCCTGCATGTGCCATGCCTCAGCTTGCCGGGGCTGGGTGCTTGCCAGGATTTGGGCTGCTTGTGTGCTTTTCTCCAGTGCAGAGCTCGGGCAGGGCAATTACACACCAGCAAGGAGTCAGCCCAGTCCCTCACACCCTGCTAACCCCCAGGGCAGCAGGGCCCCACGCAACTGTTGGTGTTTCAGGTGGGGAATTCTGTGGGTGGGTGGGGTGGTCTGAGCCCTCGCACCATCATCAGCTCAGGGGGGTCTTGCTCCCTGTGAGGCCATGTAGCTCCCAAAGACCTCTGCTCGTGCCACGGGGTGACAGCAACCTCAATACACTTCAGAGCAGGCAAGTGTACGGCACCGAGAGCCAAAACCACAGCAAACATCGCAGGCTTAAAGAAACATAAATATTTTTATTACAATTCCCCTAAAGGTTTTTCAACCAGACAAGAATCCCACCTCCTCTGGAAGCACTGAGCTCCCAAAGACATAACTTCATGAAGCACTGAAGCAGCACTGAGATGAACCCCCAGCCATCAGTTAACTCACACTCCTGGTTACTGTGGTCCTGCATGCAAAGGTATTTTCCCAACAGCATAAATCCAAAGCCAACTAATGGAGACTTAGGGTCAAGTTATCCTACACAGACAAGCCAATCCCACAGAAAGGAGAGAGGACCTTCTCCCTGCATCGTCCTGCTCCAGGAGTGCCATCCAGCCTCTTCCTTTGTGCCATCCCTGGTGCTCAGCAGGTTCTGAGGCACCGCCTGGGATGCAATCCAGAAGGGCTGATGGTTTCACAGAATCACTGAATGGTTTGGGTTGGAAGGGACTTAAAGATCATCTTGCTCCAACCCCCTGCCATGGGCAGGGACACCCTTGCACTGTCCCAGGCTGCTCCAGGCGCCATCCCACCTGGTCTTGAACACTTCCAGGGATGGAGCAGCCACAGCTTCTCTGGGCAGCCTGTGCCAATGCCTCACCACCCTCGCAGAAATAATTTCTTACTCATATCTAATCTTTCTTCCTTCAGCTTAAGGCCATTCCCTAAGTGTTCTGCAAGTGAATCAAAGCAACTCAGAGGAACAGGTCCAGTGCAGTGGATCTGTCATCTGGGACCAGGGCAGGGCTGGAGTGAGCTGCTGGCGAGCTCTTTGTGAGATGGTTAAGCAGACCCCACAGTGCTACCCACCACCTAAGCACTGCTATATTTCCAGCAGGAAGGAACCAAGCATGAAATATGTGCCAAACCAGTTCATGTGCTGGAGAGGTCACCAACACTGGTGTTTTCACAGTTCCTTTTATGCCCATAGAAGCACTGCTGTGTTCTCTGCCCAAGGCAGCCATGCACGCACAGCACGGCCGCCGCTCCGGGAACGCAGCGTGCCTGCCTGCCAGCTCTACTGCTCTCCCAAAATTAAATAAAGAGAGAACAATATTCTGCATTTAACCCCTCCACAAAAACAAGCAGCTGCTTCCTCACTTCTCTCTCTCAAAAAATGAAGATGCTTGAGAACGTTTATAAACAGAAAATACTAAAAGAAACAAACCACTTGCCCAGTGATGATATTGTAGAGCAGAGTGCAAGGGAGTGTTTGCAGAGCGCATGCCACAGGTGAGCAGCTCCAAGCTCTTGAGATCCCTGAGAGCAGCCCATCCCCACACAGCATGCCTGAGGAGGGCGCTTTCTGCAGGAATTTTTTCCCCTAGGAAGCCAGAATGTAGTTTTTTTCCCCCTTTTCTAATAAGCATATTATTCTTCCTAATCCTCTCAGGATATATTTCATTCATGACATCTTTCCATGTCCTCCACACAGCACTGTGCTTCAAAAAATACCAGAGATCCAATACTGGTGCCTGTCTGAACCCCCTCTATTGTTGCAGTAAGAAAAACATAATTTTAAAGATGCTCCTAGTGAAAAGCCCTTCTTTCACTGTCCTCTGCCTCTTCAGACACCACAGGAGGTTTGGCGACAGCACTGCAAGCATCGCCTCCACACTATGGCTTTTGCCAAATCACCCACCAGGGAACTCTATCTCAGTAATTACAATCAATTTTTGAACATAAGTTTTCCCAGTCATATTCCCTGCTGCTTTTTCCAGGATTACCATCCACCTTTCCACTCTCCTCTGAGGTAATTACACTCCAGCAGCCCCCTCCCCAGCTAAGTGGATACTCTGATGCTATGAAACAGACTGGGATAATCCCAAATCCAGCAGCAGCTCTCTTATCCGGCCACTGGAGCCTCATTAGGATTTACTGAGTGCTGGCCTCTGACAATGGCAGGCCATTAAAATAAGGCACATTGAGGTAACTGCCTTGTGCTTAACCTAAATCAGTCGGTGTTGGAGCTGTGCAGTCTAATTTAGTAAGCAAGATTATTTGCACCAAGAGGAGTCTGCTCTTGAAACACAGTGTTCTACCTTCTGCCCTGGAGCTGAGCACAGAAGGGTGCCAGGGCTGGGAGAGCACTCAGAAAAGGGCAAAGTCCCCATGCCTGCTGCCAGCTCCCCTGCCTCTGCAGGGATGGGAACCCTGCCACTGCAGAGATGGCTCTACTCAGAAACAGCTTTCCTCACGCCAACTTTAGAACGGGACAAACAGCACAAGCTGAAACAATCAATACTTTAGTGAAAGGTTAATTTGTAATATTAACTTTATCGCTCTTTATTTCTATGCTTTTCCCCAGAAACCTGCTTCTAAGGTCTCCTGTGTCAGACTGAAGGATGAGGGATGTAGTTCCTCACTGCTTGCCCAGGCCTCAGCACAGCCATGGGAAAGACTAAGTTAGTCTTTATTCTCCCAGAATTTTTTATTCAAATCAACAAAAGGTGCCTATTCTAGCCATTCCCACCTACATAATGAAGGCAGCTTTATCTCTGCCACATCGTCACTTTTTATTAGAAGCGCTATTCTAATGCATCTGATCTGTGAACAAAGCCAGGATTTAATGGGTTAAAAGGTGCAATCCCAAACAAGCCTACACAGACCACATCACTCTTCTCTTAAATCAACGGTAGTTTGTTGTAGGCAAGGCTGGGGGAATTTTCTGTTCTGCAACTGTGATCAAAAGGGCCTGATGAAAGTCTTCCAGAGGCTTTCAAGACAGTGTGACAAAATTCTCAGCTTTTAAACAAAGCCAGTCTGTTCCATGCTATGGGGTAGGGGATGATCTTACATAGCTTCATCTTTTCAGTCCGGAAGAACCAAGAGTCAAATAACGAACTAATGAAGATGAATTCCCCAAATCCCTTAAACATTCTTTCCAGGAATTCTCTTCAGCTTTTCGAAGCATCCTGCCTTGAATTCGTTGCCAATTCATTTGCATTTTACTAGTTGCTTATATAAAGTCCGATGTATCAAGGCATTATTTAGATATGCTCACAGCCCAGTAAATGAAGAACACTGTTCATGTGATGTGAATTCATTTAACTACTGAAGAAAACAAGAAGCTTTAAAGAAAAGAAGAGAAAGAACCAGAGTACAATGTTATAAAAGGCAAGACACTCAAAAATCCTTTTGAATCCAAGTACTACTGGATCCAAATCCAAATTTAGAAACAGATCCATAGTGTAGATCATAGATGCTAACCCAGCTCAGAGTCTGAGGTCTCTGTACAAAGAAGCAGCTGAGAATCAATGAAATTGGATATGGGGTTTAGAGCAACCAGACCCTAACCCATGTGCAGACCTCAAAACATGGATTGAGAAAGATAAGGAAGGGACCCACAAGGATCATCTGGTGTATTTTGTCAACAACTCTCTTGCTCAGCCCAAGGGCACAGAGCTCGAGCAGCACTCCCCACGCTGCCTCCCATGGTCCCAGCCACCAAGAGCCTCCTCCTCCTTCCTCCAAAGACAAGTTACAGACTCTGGGCTGCTTTACTGCACAGAAGAGCCCAATTCAGCAATACAGCTGCTACTACACTTAAATCTGCTTTATATTTACTCTGCCATGTTAGAGAGCAAGGCCAGGGAGGGGCAGCCTGCCCTGGGGACACCAGTGAGCCCTTGCTGTAGGTGTGCTTGGAGCGCCGGCTCAGTCCCTCTGGTACCTCACCACTGCACACCTCTGCACAAACCAGACTGAGAGCATCACAGAAAGCGTTTACAGCCAGAACTGCTTCATCTCCTTCAGAGGTTTAGGGACCAGCTCTCCAGTGAAGCCTTCCCCCTCAGACACCCCTCAACAAGCAGCAGGGCTTCTCGAGCCCTTCTCAGGAGCAAGCCTTAAGTGCTGTGCAGAAGATATGGAGGAACTGCTTGGAGTTTGCCTTCCAAACCATCTGCCTCTTGGCCAGGAAGGCAGGCTGACACTTTCCTTCCCAGCAAAAGGAAAGGGGACACAGAGTGATCGCCAAAGAGAAGAAAATTCTTCAACATAAAACGTTTAATTCAGTTGGTGAGCAAACCTGAAGTTTCATTCTTGCAGCAGAGTCAGGCGTTAATCACAGACTGCAGCAATTTGTGCCTTTGCCACACAGCTGCTTTCTCCCAGGTTAATGGTGAATGGCAAGCATTTTGCAGGGTTTGGTCTTTTGAATCAGAAGCTCCCTAAAGGCTGCTGAAGTGTTTTGTGGCTTATGGTAAACAGCATTCAGAGCATCCTGCAAACCTCCCAGCTGACCATCTTCTCTGTTCCTATCGACCACTCCTGGAGTCAGCTGTTCAAGACAGCTTCTCTTCCAGCTGTGCACTGCCTATATCTGATAATTAAGAATAAAGACTTGAAATAATCTTCTTTTATCTGGTATATTTCACTTTCTGAAGCTTGGGCTGTAAAATGTCATTGCCACGTAATCTGCTATCAGTCCGCACAACATGTAAAACTACTCAAGGCTTAAGGGGTGTGAATGCAAGCTGCTCTGGCTGACAAGAAGGATTGAGTGTGGCACAGGCGGTGAGGTATCTTTATGGTGTTTGGAAAAATCGTTGGCTGAAATCCTCTTGAACAGCACTTTTTATTTTTTGAGGATAGAGCTGTGTTCTCTGTGAGGAGAAAGTGGGGTTTGTTTTGGGCCTCTTCTGGCTATATAAGTTTCTCAAAAGCCACACTGTGGCTTGACATCTTTGCTGTTGCTCAAGTAACATAGTGAAACCTGTGTTTGCTTGAAGTTTTTGTATAAATTCTGAAGTAGAAACCAAACACAACCTTATCTACCAGGGCTTGGGGCAAGTGCGGTGTTAGGGGCTCTGTACAAACCACTACATGAACAAGCTCAGTGAAATAAGGGGTTTCCTCTGGCACACATCTGGCACTGACAACAAATCAAGCAGAGTATTCTTCTGTGAACATGTTTGTTTTACCCTTTTTTATCAACACTGCTAGATCTTGAGAGAGCTACTGTTTTCTTTCACACTTTAGCACCTGTGGTCACAGATGACTTAAAAAATAAAAACGTTTTTACTAAGTGTTTGGGTATCTGAGAACTATCAGTCAAGGCATTTTGACAGCTCAGAAATCAGACAGCAAATTCAGTTAGAAATATTACATTGTTCCTTCTAGGATTTCCTGTGACTTTTGGAGACTTGTAATATGTATTTTGTCCCCAAGCTACCAAAAATGAAGTTAAATTGCATTGGTCTGCATTAATTCTACACAATTCATAATGGCATATTTGTATTAAAATTAAAGGACTTATCCAATTTCAAGAGGACCAGGATTATAACTATCTGCTGTGTTACAGAGCAAAAAAAGGTTAGGAAAAAAGAAAAATGGCACATATTTTGCCCTGTATGCTTCTTACACCAACAGGGCTGTTCTAGCAAGCCTGCTATCTAACTTTATTCTCTTTAACCCACTTTATCAAGTGGGATAAAAGTGCACACTTCTACAAAATAATTTCAAATACTTGTCCCAACACGCAGTCTTTCAATCTTCCAGGAAAACTGACATCACTACCATTTAAAACAAAAAGACGGGGGGAGGAAGAAAAACCCCAAACCCACAAATCCCTAATCCCAAATACCCAAGGACACTGAACCCATTCTGCTTTGTCCAGCCTGGCAGAGGCCTGGCGTGTTTTCGAGGGTGTGCTGGGTTTATTTTGTTAAGTTGCCCCAAGGTCAGACCTTCCCTGAATGGATCTACATGAATCATTCTTTCCGCCTGCTTTCCCACTCGGGATTATCAGTGTGCTTAATTATGGTAATTAGGTTTTCATTCCACCATGTTCCACCATTACTGTCTCCTGAGCCAGCACAAGCATTTATTCTTCTCTTTCAGTTATTTAGCAAAGCCTCAGTGATAGAAACACTTCAGCAGCAAATATATTTGTGACATATTTCTGTTAGTTCTTATCTGTAGCTCAGATCAACTGTTCTGTACCAGCAGAGCTTCACACAGAACCACCCGGACCTTTTGCCCCTGAGTTTACAGGAATGATGAAAACAACAAAAACTGACAAGCAAAAGTATTTCCTTCCACTTGAAAAAATCATCCCACTTGAAATACTATAATGAACATTACTATGCAACCAACTGAGGGACAGCTTTCATCACTCAGCTCTACGCAGGCAGCAAAGCCACCAAAAGTCAGCAGAAATCAAATGAGGTCCTAATTTTGGGATTCAGCAACACAGAGTGGCTTCTTCAGTCCATTTGGGAGCTCTCAACAGAGAGTGCGTCATTTCCATATAATAAACTATCAAATACATAACAATGATGTGAAACCAGTAAAAACCTTATGGAAATCAAAGTGAAAAGCCCTGTTCCTTTGGCTGCTGTCTCTGATCCTTGCCTTCTCCACCAACAGACATGGAGATCCTGGGGTAACCAAACCTGTTACTCCCAGCCCTGGCTCTGGGGAGCCCCTTCTGCTCAGCCATCCCCGCCCACACAAGAACAAACCTCACAGGCCTCCCCTGGTATTCTCACCCAGAGTGGGTTCTCTCTGCATTCACACAGGATCTCAGCATAGACTCGGGTATTTCCCAGCTGCCCTGACAGAGTCAACAAAATTGCTTTTACTGGAATTCCTTCCTCAGCAGAATTCCGTCTTGAGTATCCTAACCTTTAACAGGACACGTCTCTGCTCAAATGCGAAAGCTGCTTAAGTTTAAAAGTCAACCTTAACTCAAACAATACCTGGATAATGGACTGCAGACCAATTATTTCTCACCCTTCTTGTGTTACAGTTCCAAGCCAACACTGAAAACTGCATTTTTGCTGCTCCACTAGAGACCAGTGGGTAAACTAATGTTGAAGCCAGCAGATAAAAGAAAAATTGTATTAAAATATCATTCAAAAAACACTGGATTTGGTCCATTCGTCAATTATCTGTTTAGCCAAGTAATTTATCTATGATTTCAAAAGCAGCAAGTGCATGGATTAACGCTGGCAGAGCTGGGCAGATGATGACATCAGCTGCTCCAGGAGCTGGACAAGCGAGTTCAAGTGATTAAATGCATTCAGCTCCTCTAGTTACGCTAATGACTGATTATCTTTTAATCCCAGACAAGGGGTAGATCAACTGTGATCCCACACAGAACCACGGCACTCACTGATGTGGTTACAAGCACAACACTGAGAACAGCCGAGTGATTCCATTCCTGTTCCTGAGCCATGGCTGCTGGTCCAAAGGAATGCTGTCACAGGAGTAAGAGCCGCAGGGAACCCCCTTTCCCACAGAGGGCAAACACAGCACCCAGTAGTAGCCTGCTCAACCAAGGAAAAGCAGCTGTCAGCTACCAGAAATTTAATTAAGTCTTAAAACCACTTTCTATCAAGTCATTAATGCCAACTTGAAGCAGATCTTTTGGATCATTCCCTACTCATAGGAATATCCTCAGGAGGAGTAACTATTACTTATGTGACATCCTACACGTCATGTTAGCTCCCTGTAACAGTGGGTATAAAACAAACTGCATTTCCCCCCAAGAACGCAGCCTGGGGCTACAAATCCCTCCTCACCTGTGTGCTGACAGCACACCAGCATCGCCCTCCAGGGCTATGTGCCCCCAAACCAGCCCAGCAAACTCCAGCCCTGCTCAACTGGGTCCTGCTGAATATACAAGAAGAAACAGGGGATAAAAGGGTACCTATAGCACATGTAACTTTTCATGTGACTGCATGAGAGAGCTGCCCTGAGCACGCCCTCCTGGATTTGCATTTATCTTTAATACTGAGGAACTCAACACTCCACCTGGAGCCCTGGCCTCTCCAGGGCAGAGCTCAGCATCAGCCGCTCAGCAGAACAATCAGATCTTTACCCCTTGTCACTTAAGACTGATCAAATCACAGAGGGAAGTGACCTGTTTTCAAAAAAAAAAAAGACCATTGTTTAATGTTAGGAGCCTATTTGAGACAGCTTCAAGTGATGGACTGAACACCATCAGCACCTGCACAGACAGAGCCACCTCACAGGGGCTAAAGGCCAAAGTAAACCCTTGCGAGCAAAGCAAGTCCCATCCCAAGGTAGGACTGGGTCATTGTCACGTTTCATGTCATTTATCTCCTGACAATACTGTCACAAGACACTTCTGTGGATGACCTTCAGCTCTCCCCCCTGCCCCATGTCAGACATCCCTGTGCCCTGCACCACTGTGCCTCTTCCTCAGCTCAGCCTGGCAGCTCCTTTCATTATTTCCAGCTGCTCCATTATTTCCAGCCTCCAGCGCCCAGAGCTGAATGTGGGTGGCTTTGGATGCCTCAAATCCCCAGCTGCAACCTGATTTCCCAACATAACCAGCCCAGGTAGGATGCTTGCAGAGCTGTACAGGCCAAGCATCTTGTGACACCGTTGATCCTCAGACCCCTTGGGCCCAGAAGTGGGGTGCAGTAACCCCACATCACTCAAGCAGCCCAGCACACCCAGGGCATGTCGTGGTCTTGGGCCCACAGCTGGATGTGGGATTCCAGGAGTGTGGTCCTGCCTCCCAGCAGAATTTCTGCTTTTCCAAATATGTTTGCAATTTAATGGCATTTTAGTGTAAAACAAATAAAATTGAAAGAAAAAAGGCACTTTGAAGGAAGCAGAAGTCAGCCAAAAGCCTCCACAATTAGCAAGAGTCGCCCTCCTGCAGTGAGCCAGCCCAGGCAAGGGGGATGGAGGCTTCTCATTCCTGGAGATAGGAAACCCCCAGCCCCCTTGCCTGTGTTTCAAGCCAGAAAGAACAGATTTCCTGGATAATTACAGAAAAAAAGGGAATATGGCACCACATCAGCCATGATCCATCCTCTGCACAGTAGCAGGGTTGCACAGACCCATCACCAAGCAAAGCCCTGGCTCCCCAGGGAGCCCTCCAGCAGCCCCTACCTGCATCCTCCTGGCCAGGAGCTGTAGCAGAAGGTAATTCTTCTCCAGCTTTAACATTTTCAGGTACTATTTGCAGAGCAAGAAAGGTCTTTTCTTGTGTATAAAGCCCAAGCAGAGCACCCTACATCTGTATTTACATCCCAGTGAGTTTACCACCCTCTGGGAGCAGCTGCTAAGGGTACAGTACATCAGAGCATCACCCCACTCTTCAGTGGGAGCAGAATTTAAAAAGGATCCAATTTAAAAGGCTGCCAAATGGAATAACACCCTACATCTGCTTCTTGTGTTACAACTCCTTGTGATCCACAGCAAAACTGGCCTGATGAGAATCATCCTCCTCACACCTCCCAGGTTTGCTGAATCAAACAAGAAATTTGGCAAGCCACCTGTCTAGGCAGAAGCGGACTTAGTTATTTCTTGTTTAATATTAAACCAGGGGTTTTTTCCAAAGTAACAGGAAAACGGGCTCCCTCCACGAAGTTCTGATGTTCATTTCTACAACAGGAACATTTCTACAACTGCCGGGAAGTAATTTGTGACACATCCTATGTTACCAGGGAACTCCCCACGCCCAGGAGGTCCGGGCTGAGCCCCAAAGGCCGAGTGCCCTCTGTCACAGCTGTGGGGACACCTGGCCCGCCCCCGCTGCACGGCCAGCCCCGCCAGCTGCTGCTCCCCGCACCACCCTGGCCTTCCCTCTCCTCCATCCATCTCCTCCTGCTACTCCTCCGAAACAGCCCTCCCTGGAGCACTTGGAAAGGGATAGCCCAAAGTAAAAACAGAGACAAAGCCATGCAATAGACATGTTTGAACTCAAAGACAAACTAAATCTCTTTAAAACATGCGTTCTTCCGTAATTTCTTTGAAATTCAGGGTACATGTTTTCTCTTTTCTGTCACAGCTTTGGCAGATGAATGAAAAGATGGCAAACAGCTTGTGCGCTTTACAACAGTATTTTTAAATTATAGCTCCTTTCAAAGGTTTTCAATGCACTCAGTGTTTGTTCCAGAACTTCAGCAGCAGCTGCCCAGGGGAGCTCGGCAACCCTACACAGCCCGACATGCCGGGAAGGCAAAGCAGCTCGGGGCATGCAGCCCTTGCCCGGGGCATGCAGCCCGACGCCGATGGAAACAGCAGTGCCCACGGGAATGTGCCCAGCTCACACACCGCACCTCATCCATCACAGAGCCCATCACACCACCTCGCCGCGCTCCTTCCCGCACGGGGGATGGTTTGTTTTCACATATCTCTACACACAAAGCCTATTTCAAGCTATCTGCGGCGTCTTAGCAAAGAATTTTCCAGAATACATCTTTGTGAGGTCAAACACAAGTGTGAGTACACTTACACAGTAATTATTACCAGCCCACAGAGACCCCAGAACACTGCAGTCTGCATGGAGAAACTTCTTGCTGACTTAACTCATGCCTTCTTTAAAAACCCCAACAGCCTGTGAACTCAGTCCAGGGCACAAATCCAAACCCTGGGAACACTCTTTGAAAGCAGATCCTTATGAATTAACATCCAAAAAAATAAAGCATGGAGAATGCTGTAACACTGGGAAAAGCGTCTGAAACAGTGCGAAGCTCAGACGGGAGCACTTATTTGAGTGCACTGGGTGTATATAGAATAATTCAGCGTTCAAAAGCCCGAGCGCTGCTCCCCTCCGGCCCCGGGTCCGGCCCGCCCGGCTCCGGGTACCACCCGCCCCGCCGCATCCCCGCCGCCCATCACCTGCGGCCGCTCCCCGCCCCGCTCCGCTCCCCCTCCGAGCTCACCCTGGAGATGGTCAGCGGGGCGCTGAAATCTTTACCGCCCACCAAACGAAACCCCCACGGCGAAGGGCCACGCAGGACCACCGAATGGGACATAGCGGCGGCAGAGCGCTCCCTGCCCACAGGCGGCGGCGGCGGCTCCGGCTCCCACTCGCGATCCCCGGCCGCAGCTCCTGAACGCCGGCACGGCCCGATCCCGCCTCCCCGGAATGCCCCGCCTGCAGGGCGTGTCGGGGAGGAGGGATAGAGCCGTCCCCACCGTCGTTGGGGGAGCTTTAGGATGGGTTTCCCCCTGAATCCTTTTATAAGTAGGGTACGGAGCGAGTACTCCCTGTAGTAACGTTACAGTACTTTACTAGTGGTAAAGTGCACGTTTGGTGTGCTCAAAGACCCCCTCACTGCAGTTTCATCCTCTGCAGGGGAAGGAAAATGATGCAATAGGTCAGTAAACGTTTGGTTGTGACTGTTTTATTCATTACAATAAGGCTCTTGAAGGAGAAAAAAGTTCAAGAAAATAATCAGATTTGGTTTAAAGCAGTTGTGAATCCTTCATGATGATCACTTGGCCAAAAGACAGACCTGAAATGACTTCTCAATCCAACCCCCTGCCATGGGCAGGGACACCTTCCAGTAGACCAGTAGATCCAAGCCATATCAAACCCAGCCCTGAACATTTCCAGGGATGGGGCAGCCACCGCTTCTCTGGGCAACCTGTGCCAGGGCCTTACGACTCTCACAGGGAGGAATTTTTTCCTAACGTCCAGTTTACCTCTGCCCTCTGTCAGTTTGAAGCCATTCCCACTTGTTCTGTCTCTCCAGGCCCATGCTCCAAGTCCAGATCTCTTGGAGCCCCTTTAGGCACTGGAAGAGGCTCTAAGTTGTCTCCAGAGCCTTCTCTTCTCCAGGCTGAATGCTCCCAGGCCTCTCAGTCTGTCCCCACAGCAGAGGTGCTCCAGATCTTAGAGCATCTTCATGGCTGTTGCACCCCAACGTCACTGTGTCCTCGCAGGGGTCTCTGGAGCAGCACCCAGCACTGCAGAGCATCTCCGTTTCCTGGTGGTAGAGCTGAATCAGCGACTGTTGAAGAACCATGGAGATGTCCATGCTGCCAGTGGGTGTTTAATGGGGTGGTTTGCAGGCACCCAGTGGTGAGTTGGAGGTGGGGTGGGTAGTCAGCAGAGCTGCTCAGCATGTTCCCCAGAAGCTGAGAAAAAAATCTCAAAGTGTCTGTTAAATTTCCTTTTCTTCCTGAAAAGGGCTGGACCGGAATATCCCACTTTAAAAAAAGGACCTAACAAAAGATTCTTTGTTTTAAAAGTCTAGTTTTATCGAGAACCTTCTTGCTGCCTCGTTTCTGCAAGTTTGATTTATGTGCCATTTGCTGCGAAGTCTCTTTGCTCGTGACACAGGAAGGTTTGTGTGACTGGCTCATTGCTGTGCCCATTTACTGGGCTTTGGTCTGGGACAGGGGTGGGAGCTGGGACTTTTAAATAGGCTTCTTTGGGATTTAGCAGCATGAGTGCCGTCCACTGTGTCACGAACGTGAAATGCAACAAACTTGGTTTGCTTTGCTAGAAAGGTGCCTGCAGAGGAGAGGTCCAGCTGCAGCCAATACCAGCAGAGCTTTCCCTTACTCTTTGTTCCTCACAAGTGCCTGCCTCCACCAAGAGAGGCTGCACAGGCTGACTTTTGTCTGGGTGATGAATCATACCTCCTCATTCCTGCATGATATCACCCAGCTTGCAGAAGCCTGGGAGTAGGCTGGTTTGAGGTTTCCTTGCTTGTGTTAGAAAACCCACCCAGCCAAACAGGAAAATTCCTCTCACAGAGAGCTGGAGGACTGGTTGACGTCCCACTTCTCCTGCTCTCGCCATTCAGTGATGAAGAGGATTCCTTGAAATACAGAGTTAAAGATGAGCACAAATGCAGTGTGTCAGCATTGGCATCTCAGTTCTCTTAGGAGGGAAAAGAAAAAAAATCTTTCTGTGAAAGGCACTAAGTTTACTGGGAAGTAGCAACAATAAACCAGAGATATGGAATAAAAGAAGAGAAAAAAACTAAATCTGCAGTTCCTTAGAGTCAAACATTTCCCACGGCCATTCACTGGAGCTCCATTCCCTGGGTGGGTTCTGAACTGCACCCTGCTATGAGGGGCAGCTCTGCTGTGCAGCAGAGCCTCAGGGGTTCAAAGTAATTCACTGGCAGAGGCAATAGATGATCAAAACACAGAAATCCCCTCTATTAGAGTATTCATTTCAAAAGCAGATGGGAAACTGCTGGCTGCAACCCAGTTTCTCTTCAAGGCTTTTTGAATGCTCAGCCCAGATCACCCCTCACGGAACTGACGGCTCATCTAAAACTTAATGCAAGTAAAACAAAATTAGCCAAATTGGTATAAATCTGTGGGGGGTGCTTATTCCAAATGGGATGATATTCCAGAATACATTACACTGTGTGGAGGCAGTTTTACTCTGTATAAAACTATCCGCATTTGAATTGCCCCTGATGGAAAGTGTTCACATGCAGAGCAGCCCTCAGGATTCAGAACTGTGTCAGGAACTGATTTTGCACCCTTCTGTCATAGGTGCTTTTCCCCAGGATGCAGGGAATGAGAACATTAGCTAAAGAGGTCCACAGCTCACACGTGTCCCATGTTCTCTCAGCTGCTCACATACCTTTTCACTTGTGCTTTCTTTGAACAAAGCAAACATGACTCTGCAAAGGACCCAGTCAATTCTCACTTCAATCACCTAAAGTGGGCTCATAATTTTCTGGTTTTGTCTTTGATAGAATCATAGAATCACAGAATGGCTTTAGGGTTGGGTCCTTAAAGATCAACTTCTTCTAACCTCCATTGGCAGGGACACATTCCTCTAGACCAGGTTGCTCAGCGAGAATTTTTCAATTCTATTTTAAGTCATTTCCAAGAACTAATTGTAATTCTACTTCAGGCTGAGAATTAACATGACCAACAGCAGCTGAACCTTGCTGTGGGAGCAAGCCTCGACATCCAGCTGAAATACAGTATTGCCAACGTGCTCATTCCTCAGCTGAGTGCTGAAACCCTGCAGCGAGCTCTAACAAAGACCACACATTATTCAGAGAGGTCAAACATGTTCATGAATTCAATCTCATCAGTCCATTCACTTTATCTTTCCCCTCCCCGATATTTTCCTTGATGTTTGTTTCCAGTATTTTTCCACCCCAAAGCCTTATCACCTCTTTGTTTTGTTTTTTTTTTGAATATTCCATTCAGGCTCTACTTTGCCACTGGTGACACTCTTGGTTTCCTTCCTTTGTTATCACAGACCAACTGGGTAAACTATGGATCTTTGTGTTCCAATTTGAATGAACATTCAGGTTTTCCATCTGCCACCCTCCCAATATCTAGCAGAGGTCGGTGTTTATCTAAGAGTCACAATAATGACCCTTCAATGTTTTGGGTTTTTTTTAACATCTGTCCATATGAGAGTCATTTAAAGCATCATTATGGCTTGATAGTTCTTCTCCAGGTCAGGAGATTTTCTTGCTTGTACTAATTGTCATCAGGGCTCTGGCTGTTTGTGCTTAGAGCCATTTCACTGGCTGAAGTTAGTCATGAGTTATCCATCCCTGGAAGTGCTCAAGGCCAGGGGGGACAGGGCTTGGAGCAACCTGGTCTAGTGGAGGATGTCCCTGCCCATGGCAGGGGATTGAAATGAGTTTTAAGACCCCTTCCAACCCAAACCATTCTGTGGTTATATGATTTAAAAGTAGCTTCAAGCACCAAACTAGCTGTTAGCCTGTGGGTTGGCCCTACCAGCAGCCACACTCCTGTTAAAATTGTGTGTCAGAGGCTCATGGTTTGTGTTTGCAAATCATTTGTTGTGAATGGTCATTTGCATGTTTTAATGCTGGTTACTCCTCTTCATATTTGTAATTGGAAAAGGTTCCTGAAAGTGATGCTGATCACATGAATTCAAAATCCTTGTGGGAGTAAAAAACTCCAAGCAATGCTTCATGGCATTTGTGCAATTTGCCCTCCCAGTAGTCAGTGTTTCTCAGAGTACAACCTCTTTTCCTTTCTTACATCAATCAGTAATCCTTGAGTTTTTCATCTTAATTTTCATTTCCATTGCCTGAATGAGTCCTTTCTGGTGCCTTCCCATCCCAACAGGATTCACGTACAACAGTTTCTCAAGGGTTCCAGTTTATTCCTTTACTTAATAGTAAAAAAAAAAAAAAAAAAAAAAAAAAAAATCCAAAACTTCAACATCCTGTGAGCAGTTAAATTTGAAACTCATTATTTGGATTAAGTACAGGCAAATCTCAACCCTATGGCAGCTTTAGCTGCAGGTTTCCAAAGGATTACTTAATTTATAGGCTTTGCAGGATCTCTCAGATCTGAGTTATTATTTTGGCTTTTGAAAGTTCCTTGGCAGATGCCCAAGTGTTGGGAACTGTCATTCTGAATTCTGTTTAATTCATTTGTTTGTCTAAATCATTTCTAAGAAGTCTCATGGATCTAAGCATCCCACAGAGAAAAATCCAGCTGTGATAAGAACCATTAAGATAATGAAAGAAATCTCATTCCTCCAGTAGAATTTCTTCTCTGTAATCACCTTCAGGTGGAGAAGCCAGCTGCCTCCCAAGGCTTTGGAGCTTTAAGGGATTATTACAGAGAAAAATTGAGAGAGAATTGGTTTAGACTAAATATTAGGAAGAAATTGTTCCCTGTAAGGGTGGTGAGGCCCTGGCACAGGGTGCCCAGAGAAGCTGTGGATGTCCCGTTCCTGGGAGTGTTCAAGGCCAGGTTGGATGGGGCTTGAAGCAACCTGGTCTAGTGGAAGGTGTCCCTGCCCATGGCAGGGGGTTGGATCAAGATGATCTGCAAGGTGTCTTCCAACTCAAAACATTCTGTGAGTCTATGAAAACTGAGAAGCTTCACTGTGCATGGTCAGATTCATCTTTGATTTGCAACACTGTGCAGCAGGAACAGATTCACAAAAAGGACAAAGGCAAATCCTTTGCTTCTTTTAAGATGTGTTCAGAGGGTAAAACACAGCAGGACCTGACACAAAATGCAATTTACTCTTCTATTCTGGCACATATTCGAGACAATATTTACATTATTCTAAGTCTTGCTCATCAGGCTACCAGTCATCTACCAGAACTTCATACGCTGGCGTTTTGCAACCTGCTAAGCAGCAAGGATAAGTCCCTACCTCCCAAACACTGCAGACTAAACACAAGATAAGAGCCCGTGGATGGATTTCCCAAGGGGAACACCAGGAAGCAATGACACAGCGTGGCCAGCTCGCATCAGAGCTCAACAGCAGCCTGTCCTTGATAATGGCAGCTCCGCTGAAGGCTGTGGACAAGGACAAGGCTCACATCAGGGCTCACAGAAAGGTCACAACACGTTCAAAATGTTACAAACAAAACACTTTTTAAAAAACGGATATATTCCCTTCTTACCAATTTTGCAGAAAAATGGATAGGTTTCATGTTCACCCTATTCTCAGTCTCCCTTTCCATCTCAGAAGTCAGAGCAAACAGATGAGCAAGTGCCTGTTAGGTCACGTCTGCCCTTACTCACTTTAATCCCCAGACTGAGACTAACACGCTGACGAGCAGGGCAGCACAGAGCAGGCAGGTGGGGACTGTCCTGCTGCCCTGCCACACTCACTGCTGCCACTCTAGAGCAGATCTTTGGGTCTTTTTCACCTCACCTGTGTAGCTGCAAGCCCGGAATATATGGACCAGATGGAAGGAGTTGGTCTGTTTGCTTGGGAGGGGCATGACCTCCTCCCCGCCGGGTCAGCTGCTGCTGACAACGAGGGCAGGATTAACCCTGGCTCTCGCCCTGTGCAAGCTGTAACCTTTTCACAGCTGCGCCACTGTGACCAATGAGCGGCATTTGAGAAAATAAAAAGAAATATTGGCATAATATTGTAAGCAGAGGATGAGATTACAAGCGATCTCATTTTTCTGCAAGGCTAATTGTTCCCATTATAGGATTAAACTGATTGATTTCCCGTCAGAAACGGTGCCTGGAAGAACAAAGTCAAAACCTCTGGTCTAATGTGAGTCACTTCACTAAGCAGCTAAACACTGAGATTTTGTTGGTTTTTCTCTTGTGAAATCATGACAGATGTCAGCTGTTGGTATATTCCGCAAACAAATTTGGCACATTTTTATTTCGCACAGTGGAATGCAAGTGATTGTACCTATCCAGCAGAGGAACTCCCCAGCTTTTCTTGGGGATTTCAGCACTTATCACCCTCTTGACTCCGTTTACAGTGATGCTTCCTTTTTTGGGTGTTGTATGGCTCCAGAATGCAGACAACTGGAGAAAATTAAGCTGAATGTTCCCAATTTATGCAGGTCAAGGAGAGTCTGCCTTTTATCGTTCAGAGATAAGCACAGCAAACCAACTCTTTTTGAAAGGCTGAGTTCCACGGATGCCGGCATTAAGATTCAGTGATCACAAAGGTTCCTGTAGTTTGGCTTCACAGGCGTTTTCCCATTCATTTCAGCCTTAAACCGATAGGGACGGAGGGACAAACAGTACACTAAAAAATAAGGGATAAGTGTTGTGATATCTTATCCCAGTATGTTCTGCCAGGATTCATTTAGCCCAATCCATCAGCTGCTGTCTCGGCCCGTGTAAAGCATTCCTGCTGTGCTGAGGGTGTCCCATAGGCTGCCCGGGGAGGATCCAGAGGGATCAGTCCTCATCCAGTGTAAGAGGCTGTGCTCTGCAAAGTGCAAACTGCATGGTAAGGGCAAAGCGATGCCGGCAGAATAGCTCAGGGTGTGAGAACAGGACGGGAGGCACACAGCGCGGCTCAGCTCCTGGAGCAGATGCTTTCTCCCTCCACTCAGGCTGTTCTTCATCGCCTCCACGACTTTTGCAGAAGCATCTATAGAGGCCCAAAGCATCTCCTCACAACACAGGTTCTACTCGCAAATGCACAGTTATGCCACTTCTTAGGGACTGAAGGGAACATCCCCTAGAATGACGTGGAAAATGCAGTGCATGATTGGGGTGTTTATCCTGGAGGAGAGAGCTAAGTTTAACAGTTTGAACTCTCCCAATTTCCTGAGTTCATCAGTTCATCAGAGGAGGATTTCCAAGAATCTTTTGAAAAATATTGTGCTTGAACTTTGAGGTGAAATGCTAAGAGGTGCTCACATTGGAGAGAAGATTAAGCATTCATCATTCACGAGCAAGAAATGAAGAAACCCAGTAATACAAAATGAAGAAACTTCTTTCTGATGTGATAGGCTTTAGCTTACTCCTTATTTTTTCATTAGTCTAAAGAAACAAGTAGACTAAGCCTTCATCTCACTACTAGGGCTTGCAGGCCAGAATTAAGATGCTTTGGTGTCCAAATCCTGTCATTTCTGGGAGAGAATTTCCTGGGCACCAAGTGAGACCAAAAGCAGGCAAATAACATGCAAATATAATTTTAAAGATTACTATAACAATTCAAGACTGGTCTTCTGAATTACTATGTCTTGTCTTAGTTCTCTCTTAATATTCCCGAAGTTTGCACTTGTGCACCCAGATTTCACAAATATAACAGCCCAAATCCCAGACTCTGAACACAGGCAGTGACTTTACTGAATAGGCAAAAAGAAAATCAAAGTAATTGCCAATATTTGTGTTCTAGCACATAAGCAGGAATTCATAAATGCTTGCAGGAATGTAACATATCAACCTCCTTAAACAGCCATATCCTGTTTCTTTTGTTTCCTTTTCTGCCTTTGCAGTGACTGTTGCTACAACACCATCCATCACTGCTCCTTTCATCTGTCAGGCCCTCCAGCCACCCGTCCGCAGCTCCATACCTGCCCCAGGTCTGAGCTGTCTGGATTTCCCCCAGACATTTGTTTGTCGTTTCAGGGTGTAGATGCTCATCCTTTGCAGCTGGAGCTGTGTGGGCACTGAAGGGATCCCCTGCAGTTCCTCAGAACCCCTCCCATACCTGCTTGGCTGGTTGCATGACCAGGTTTCAATCAAGCAAGATTAGATTTGACAGGTTTTGTCACAGGGCATTCGTGCTGGGGACTGAAATGATGGTTAAACAGACATGGTCTAGGCTGAGATTGAGAGCATGGTGGCTGCAGTCAGAGGACAATAAGCTTCAACATCCCTGTTCAGAGTTCAAGCACATCTTTCCTCTGCTATTATTAGGTTCTCAACACATTAATTTTGTGGCTGATCAGCTGCAGGCTCCTGCTGCTGAAGATGCTCCTCTGCTCTCTCCAGAACATTGCCTCAGGATATCTTCTTGAGCTTATTCCTTGAAGAAACTGATGCTGCACAAATGGTAGTTTAATATTACTTTTCCCCTCATTCCAAGAATCCAGTTACTGGGACATAGAAAAGCTGAGCCTGAAATAAACATTTAAAGTATTTTTAAGGATTTGCCATTACTCAGAGAAAGAAGTCTGCCATTCACTTGTGTGCAAGGAAGTGGAGGGAACAAAATGGGTTACTCAGAAACTGCCTTGGCTGGGCCAAAGCTCTGCCTTTGTCTCCATCTGGGCAACTCATTTAGGCTGAGAGAGCTGTGTTGCATGATTCGGAGTAGAATCTGCCCTTGGAGCTTAAATAAACGGAATGATATTTAAGAACCTGCAAGGCTGTTTGGTGATATTGCACAAAACCTTATCTAGCAGCATGGAAGACTTTGATCCAAGATTCAGTGGTGTCACTAGAAAAGATCCCACCAGTGATGGTGGGAATGTCTATTCAATGACCAGCTTGGCCATTATCCCAAGTGTCCAGTGGGCATTACGATAACCAGGGATTTCACCTAGAAAAGGTCAGGTCTCACTGTTTCTTTCTTAACACATGCAGCCTCTTATGTTCTTCAACCTTTTTTTGCTTTTCTTAGGAAAGGGTATGACCTGACTATGCAATAAAATGCCTTATGTCTGACAAAATAATAAAAATCACTTAAAACCCAAGGAGCATGAAAAGCAAATGTTATTAACATTGAACTGTTTGTCTGCTTCAAGCGCAGTATTACATTATGTTAATGAATATATGTCTGTACTTTAATTTATTATTAAGAAAGTAACTTCCATCTGTATCTCTAACCAAGGCACTTAAGAACCTTCTGCAAACATTAGCTCCAAATTTGTCCTCACACACAGAATAAATGATGTTTAACAAGTACATGAGGCTGTGGCATCAGATGGTCAAATAACCAGTTCCAAGATAAACAGTCATGCTAGAAATTGTACCTGATCTCCTAGTTCACTCTCCTGTGGTTTAAGCAAAAGATAGATGTGTCTGAAAAACCCACAAAGGACTGAGGGCCCTCTTCTGTCCCATCAATTGTCCTGAAGTCCATGTGGTCACACCACCAGTTAGGAGAAAGAGCCAATGATGTTCCGCCAAAGATATTTCATCTGTTAAAGATACCACACAAAATAAACTTGGTTGCCAAAGAATAGGATATTTTATGAATGTTTAGGCTTGCAAGGTGAGGTGTCACAAGATCAAACAGTACCTAGCAATTCTGATGCTCATAAAATGGGCAGGAAGGGTGAATCGTTCAGCTTTTTCAATTCTTCCATGACTCTTTGAAGATTTAATATGGGGTTTCTTTTAGTTGGCTTTAAATCTTTACAGTGCTCTAAAGCTCATTGTTTATTCTCAGCAACCCCAGCGTAGATCTGTGGATAGTTCTGCTGAGCTTAGATGGAGGGTGTCCTGCTGTGCAGCCCTGTGCCATGGCCCCAGCTTGCCTGTTCCCAGGAAAACCTCGCCTGGCCCAAGATCCATCAATTTTCTTTAGTTCACCCCAAAACCATTCACTGCTTCCTTCAATATCTTCATTTCAGCACTACTTTAAAAACCATCAGTGTCACTGCCTAAGGAGAGAAAATACAAATACTTGGCCCAGGTGGACATTTGCTTTTCTGTTTTTGTGGATGTGGAGTCAGTTGAGCCTGTTCAGAATGTCTCAGGAGAAGCATGAATAGTTTAAACATATGTTCAAGGAAGATTTTTAGTTTATGGGTCCCCAGGTATTATTCCAAGTTGTGCTTTTGTAGAATTTCTCAAATAGGTGTACTATTGTTCTTCTAAAGGAGACTGAAAAAATAATTGAGGACAGAAGGAATGCTCTTCAGAGCACACTTTGGGGAGGAAGTGAAATTGCTGAGTTAGTGCCGGAGGCGGCCCAGCATGGCTCCAGCCCCTCACCCGCCCAGGTCCCCAGGAAGCCACAGGCTGGCCATGCTGCAGTCACATGAATCATCCCAGGACAGGGTCAGTTTAGATTCGATATTAGGAAGAAATTCTTCCCCAGGAGGGTGCTGAGGCCCTGGCACAGGTTGCCCAAAGAAGCTGTGGATGTCCCAGTGTTCCAGGCCAGGTTGGATGGGGCTTGGAGTAAGCTGGTCTAGTAGAAGGTGTCCCTGCCTGTGGCAGGAGGTTGGACTAGAAAAGCTTTAAATGTGCCTTCCAACCCAAAACATTCCATGGTTCTATGAGGGAGAGATGTATAGTGCTCTTGAAATTCTACAGAAAGCTCAAGCACCTTGGTGGTTCATAAACTGAAGCTGGGATGGAGCAAGCACGTAGCTGAGTTAACAGCAGAGAGGTTTCTCTGCATCCTGCAGTCACTGAGCATCAACTGCTGATGACTCACTTGGAAATGATTTGTTGACAGCTTGTCCCCAGCCAGCACGCAGCCTCCATCCCACCACTCCCACTGACCCCCTGGCTGCACATGCCGTCTCCATGCTGTCGGGCAGGGATGAAATCCAGCTGACAACAATAGATACACCAGGAAAAAAATCCCCAAGAGTTTCTGATCCTTTGAGGGATTTGACAATGGAAGTAGGGGAAGTCCCTCTACTAGACTTGGCAAAAATATTTGGACAATGCAGTCAGGAAAATATTCTTCACTGCATGAGTGATGGAGCTTATTAGGTCTTTTCTGTATTTTTGTGACTATGAAGACAGAATTAATGAGTAAGAGGCCCTTACGGCTGCTGTCCAACTCAACAGTTACAACATGCTGAGGGAAGCACACTTTTTCTTTCCTTTTGGACAACCAAATGTGGTATTTTTAGCCCCACAGAGTTTTCTGCTCTGTAATGATGTAAGGTTCCTGTTACCTCATCAGATTTGTGTCGCCCACTCTAAAAAGCTAAAAAGAGACAAAATTGAACACCACATCATGTCTGAGCCTCGGCTCAAGGCAGGACGTCAGGAAGAGACTTTTGGCTGCTGAATCAATCACACCCAAGCAGAGGAGAAGGCAGGACACAGAACCCAAACAAACCACAAAGCCTGATTCTGGTTTGAACTGAGCTGCTAATGTATCTCTATTTATGGAGCTGTTTGATGTTAGACAGAATATTAAGCTGCTTTATGGCCACTTCATTTGAGAGGAAATATGTGATGACCTAAACAAATACCAAAATCCACAAATTATACCCAGGTGGCAAGTTTATTGTTCATGTTTTCAGAAGCCTTTTTTCTATAATCCTCCTCATGGGCGGCTGATTGGCGAGGCTGGATTCCCAGCTGGTGTCAGACTGCATAGTTGTGTCCAGTGTATTCATCTCTGCTGATTCCTGCCAGCTAACAATTTGCCCCATGTATTTTCATATTCTAGTGTTGGATAGGGCTTGGAGCAACCTGTTTTAGTGGGAGATGTCCCTGCTTATGGCAGGGGGTTGGAATGAGAAGAGCTTTAAGGTTCCTTCCCACCCAAACCATTCCATGACTCTGTGACTCTCTGTAGCTGGAAATCTCCCTTTCTCCCAGCTCCCACTCCCAGCGTTGTGTAACTCCACTGTAAAGTGTTATCAGGAAGGTTTTTTCTGTCTCCTGTTTTTTCCTCTCATAGGCAACCAAATCACATTCACCTAAAGCTTCCTATACAAGAAATTAAAGTAATTTCCTTTGAACATTCGAGGCATGTTAGTTTATAAAGAAATCTAGTTCTCGTCTATCACCCTTCCCAGGCACTTCCTTTGCATTCCTGGCTGGCGTGTCAGTAGGAAATGCAGGTGCCTCAACCTTTGGCTGCTGGCACCCATCACTGTAGGAGAACAAAAGTGTGAAGCGGTGTGCCTAGAATAGTCAGCCCAATGATTTTCTACATCTTCCCAGCATGGAAAACTCGCAGCTTCTAATTATAGGTCCTAAGCACTCTTAAAAAAAAAATTAATGGTTTCCTATTGATCTATAAAACATAGAGGGTTGATTCCTGATGTGCTGTGAGCCAGCGTCACCCTAGGGACTTAACAAATGGCTGCTGTGCCCTATCGTGCATGGGGACACTTCCATGATTTTGTATAAAACTTGGGTTTTCCTTGTTGGACACATGGTCTCTCCTCTGCTGACCCACTCACTAAAAGCAACAGAACATTTTAGGTGGATGTTCACAGACAGACACGAGTTCCAGGTGATATGTCCTGTGAAGATGCCCCCTAATAATTTGGGGGTGTAGAAAAGACCTTTCTGGCCCATTGGAAGTGCCTGAGAATGAAGTTTCTGAGAGAGGCTGGAGCCTAAACAGGATTTACTTTTGCTGAATGCACTGAGGGGCCCCTAAAGACTTTGTGTATTGGCTCCAATCCAACCCACGTGAGCATTCCCGTCAGAGTGGCTTTCAGAGCAGGCCAGGAGCAGTAATGGATTGCTTGCGATATTTCCCAGGCATTTGCTTTATAGTCACTGAAGACAAAGTGTATTTGGTTTCTAATGAAACGGGGATGTCTCTCAGCATAATGAAGTTCCTGCCCTTGTTTTGCTTTTTGTAGCCCAGTGTTACATGACATATAAAACCATCCCATTTGTTTTGCATTGACTGGAAGAAAATTCCCCCATAGGACCACCACTGAGCAGATACTATCACAGAGGCCAGCCCCGCTCCCACATTCCTGCCTCCCTGGACCCTCAGCCCTGGCTTATCTTGCTGCAGAGCATTCGTAGCTGGGTGATGCTGGGTAAGTTCACGCAGTGTTCACCCTGTGCGGGCACAGCACACACTTCCTGGCATGGTGTAATGGTGTATCCCATACAGGCACCAAGCCCCCCTTCTGTCAGGAATGCATCCCTTTCATGCCACAGCACATGTTTAGTCCTAATTTCCATGGGCCTTTTCTGTCAGATATGCCCTATGCTCCATTCCACAGTACAACTGGATGTGTAAATGCCTGTAACATTTCTGGGTGAGTGCAAATGCAAGTGCTTTGTTGAGAATAGTGCTTTATCTCATCCAGAAGAAAAACACAACTATGTCATAAACCCTGACCATAAAAAATAATAAATCGTATTGTGAATAAAATCGTATTGTGGATGTGAGTGGGATACTCTGGTTTGGGGTTTTTAATGAGATTTTAAGGAGATTTTTTTTGTGGCAATAGTTCCTGTTTCTATGGTTGAGGGCTTGGAGAAGAGAAGGCTCAAAGGAAAACTCACTGCGGCCTTACAGTACTTAAAGGGTGTTAATTAAAAAGAGAGAGAGTGACATTTTACAGAGGCAGGTAGTGATAGGACAAGGGGCAACGGTTTAAAATTAAAAGAGGAGAGTTTTAGATTTGACATTAGGAAGAAATTCTTCCCTGTGAGAATGGTGAAGCACTGGCACATGTTGCCCAGAGAAGTTGTGGCTTCCCTTTTGCTGGAAGTGTTCAAGGCCAGGTTGGGTGGTGTTTGGAGCAACCTGCCCATGGCAGGGAATTGGAACTACATGATCTTTAATCTCTCTTCCATCCCAAACCATTCTATGATTCAATGATTGTCCACCTGTGGGACTAATGGTGGAGTGTTTTGTCACTGGGGCAGCTCTGTGGACCCTGGTGTGTCCCTTTGAGCCAGCTGCAGCCCTGGCTTGTCTTCCTGCCCTCCTGGGAGTCATTCAAGCCAGGACAGATGACAGACCTGGCCCCAGGCAGGAATAGATATGTCCCCCTTCCTTGTGACTCCAGGGCCAACAGGTGGAGACTGGAAAACTTGTTGTGAGATGGAGAGAAGGAAGAACTGTTTTCCAGGCTGCAGAGCTGAGACGCGTAGAAATGAAGTGACCTGACACAGGCCTTTGGAGACAAAAGCACGGTCCATGTCTTTCACGTTGCAATCTCGTGAATTCATACAAATCCATCCTTCCTGCTCCATGCGTCTGGAGGTAGTGGTGCCTTGGGGAGCCAGCACCGCTTTGGGAGGAGCAGCAGGAGTCAGCTTGGAGGGAATGTGCCTGGAGGGGTTGGCAGCTCCTCTTGGTGCTCCCTGATCTTCCAGCTGGGTATTTCCAAAGCACACAGAGAATCAAGCATGCTGCAGTGAATGTTTTCCACGCAAAGCCTGCTTGCCAGAACTTACAGGCTGTGCAGGGTCTCCATTTCCTTCAGTGCCTGGAAGTCACGTTAGGAGCACCTGCTTTTCTTCACGGACAATAACTAACACACAGTCCTATATTTCTGCTGCATTTAATGAAGGGATTACTCCCTAAAGGATTCAGTACAAAATTCCTGTGTTGTTAAAGATGTGCCAACATTTTATTCGCAAATCTTTGGTTCCCACTGAATTAGTGGAAAGATGGCTTTTAACTTATTGGGGTTGTGCTGGGGCCCTAAATTGAGTTCACTTCAGGATAACCCTGAGGAAACCTTTTTTTAAATGTGGAAAGAATCGTATATTCCACTTGCTGTGATTGCCAAGGAAAAAATAAAAGGGTTTTTTATTTTTTAGCTTTAGGCTTTTTGCTTTTTTTGCTCTAGGACCAGGTGTTCACAAATGCATATATGCTGGTCTACACTGTTGATATCGTGCTACTATTAATAACAACCTGACCAGAAAAAAGAATCTGATCCTGCTAAGAAACGTGTTACACAACTCTCCATGTATCATGTGTATCTCGAGCTGAACACAACCAATCTTGATTAATTTGTATTTGACTACTAAATCTACAGTTGTAATTAAATTCAGGGCGGCGGCAATATTCTACAGAATCTGAGTTTCTAATAAATTCATATAAACGTTTCATTTAAAAGAATGGATCTTCAGCTTGGATGTATTTTTTTTACTTTTGAAATAGACTCAGAGGATCCTAAGGATTTGTTCTTTATTTATTTACTCCTTGAGCCTAGCCAGCAAAATTTTTGCCTTTTTTGTGTGTGACTGTAGCCAAAGGATGTTATAAATCTCAGACTGCAGCATTTTGGGTATGACAGACTGTTTTTACAGCAGAAGGCAAGTTCAGGTTACCACTGGAGTTGTTTATTAGGAATCCTGTTAATTAAATGCTGAAGATATGCTTTGTGTTTACATCACTTGGCTGTACTGGGCTGTGTTCACCCTGGCTACCCGCAGTTTATTTTCAGCTGCTGCCCTCTCCTTCCCTTCCAGCTGTTTGCACTGCTGTGCCCCAGCGTGAAATGCATGGAGGCGTTTTAGCCAGAACCCCCAAATTCCTGTCACCACCTTCATGGTGGTGGCAGCTGTGAGGCCTGGCTTGGAGGAATAACACTGAGAGGCCGGAGCCAGCAGTGCTGACCATGGCTGCTGAATCCTGGGGAGGAGTGCAGGGAGCAGCTCCTCCACTTGCCCTTCCCTGTGGCTGGAAAGTGCCCGTGGAATCAGTCACTCGCAGGGCTCCTGTGAGCAGCTCTCTCAGCCTCTTTGCTTGCTTTAGTCTGGAGAGCACCTCAGTTACTGAAGCTTTGCCAGTTTGTCTCAGCTCACTGCAGGCCCCACATGGTGACTCACTGCTAATTGTTTATTGAAGGAAATCAGGGGTGGTTCTTAAATGTGGGTTTTGACTGGCACAGACAACACAGGAGTCTGGATTCCATTTCACCCAGGAACCCAGACATGGCAGAGAGGACAGACCTGGACAGGGACCACGATCAAGGAGGGTGTCCATCTCTATGGAAAACAAGCAGGTTCCTAAAAGGAGCCCAGTAGATGCACCAGTGGGGACAGGATGGACTGGGGCGGGCAGAGGTGCAGGGGGCCCCAGCTGCTTGCCATGAAAGAGCAGGGAACCCTTCCTCACTTGTCACCACTCAGCTCCAGGGTTAGCATCCCTGTCGAAGGGAGTTTGCTGGCTCCGCTGCAAACCTTCCCCTGTACTGACAGCTCCACGCAGCCAGGCTGCTCTGTGCTGTGCCAAGTGCAAGGTGGTGGTGCAGGGGCTGAGGCAGCTCACAGCCCTTTGCCCTGCCTCCTCCTTCTCCCTGTGGGACACTCAGCTTCCTCCTGACAGAGTCAAGGAATGATTTGAGTTGCAACGGACCTTAAAGATCATCTCAATCCAACCCCCCCTGCCATGGAGAGGGACACCTTCCACTAGACACCAGGTTGCTCCAAGCCCTGTCCAACCTGGCCTAGAACACTTCCAGGGATGGGGCAGCCACAGCTTCTCTGGGCAACATGTGCCAGTGCTTCAACATGCGCACAGGGAGGAATTTCTTCCTAATATCCAATCTAAAACCAACCTCCATCAGTTTGAAGCCAATCCCCCTTGTTCTGTCACTCCAGGCCCTTGTCCATAGCCCCTCTCCAGCTCTCTTGGAGCCCCTTTAGGCACTGAAAGGGACTCTAAGGTCTCCCTGGAACCTTCTCTTCTCCAGGCTGAACAACCCCAGCTCTTCCAGCCTGTCCCAAGAGCAGAGGGACTCCAGCCCTCAGAGCATCTTTGTGACCTCCTCTGGACCTGCTCTAACAGGTCCACGTCTTCTTGTTGGAAGGACCAACACATATGTTCTTGTGTTCATCCTCTGCAGGAGCAGAGTGGGGGTTTCTCTGCCTCAGCTCTGTACCACAGTAATTCCTAGCAGCCCTCCTTGGGTCCCAGCTCTCTGCTTGGCTTTCCAAACTGCTCTTTAATAAAGTCAGGAGAACTTAGAGAGCTAGAAAGGTACTTGACTCCACCTCCAGATAATATCTTAGAAATTTAGGAGCACTGGGACCTTATTTCTGGTCTCTGAGGTGGGCAGCAGATGTGAGCAGGGACTTCAAGCTCTCCTGATAATTTAGTGTAATAATGGTGTTAGCAAGAGCCAAATTGCTAACTTGGTTGTGAATGAAAATAATCACCCTGCCAGACCATTGCCATGAAAACTCTAAGAGCAGTGAAAACAGACTGGTCTGGAATGAAACCCACTCATTGTATCAGAACGACCATAACATCTTGTGCATATTCATTGCCAAGTATGTTGGCTTTTGGGTTATTTGACAAAATATGGCCTCAGCTGCTCTCTGCTGTTTGGCACTGTGTCAGGAGAACATGGAAAACCGGGAATCCTATTCCACAGACTTTTAGAAAGAAGGTTTAAAAAAAAAAAAGGAAAAGAAAGACAAAGGGTGTTTTATATAATTTTCTAATATTTTTTAATAGTAGTAATGATGCAAGCAAGCAATTGGCTGGATTTTGTGTGATATTTATTTTCTGGATACAAATGGGATTTTTTGTAGGGGAGAAAGTTCATAAAGCTTCTCTGCTATTTATCCCTTTGACCTCTGCATTACCCCAGCTGTAGCTGGGATGACAGATGTACATCCGTGCACTCCGAGTTGTGAGGTTAAAAGGAAAAGTGACTCATCCAATATGAAACCCCCAGGAAAAAATCCCTTCAGAGTGAGAGAGGTGTTAGACCAGCAGCTGAATTTTGGCCACTTCCTGGACTGACTTATGGGTTAGTGCTGTGCATCCATGGCTGCTTTGGGATGGGCTTTCTGGAGCAACTCCTTAGGGTCACAGGTGCTCCCTTCTATTGAGATTGGGTGGGGGGCAAACAAATCCCAGCTGCACAAGTCCTGCCAGGATGCATAGCACGGTGCTGGAACAGAAGTAGAGTTGGATGTGAGAAGACTGAAGGAACTCTTGTTTTGTGCCTGCTGTGGGAGAGGCCCCAGCTGGTGAGGATGTGTGTCATGCAAGCTGGTAGTTTTTAGGGCAGAGACACAAAGTAAATGTCTTTGACAGCCTTTCGTTGACAATTCCGCTTTTTGGAACACTGGGCATGATCTCTCAGTTTCCGTGGTTTGTAACTAGTGTTTGAAATCAGGCTTTTCCTCTCTGTGCTTTTGGGTTGTTTTTTTAAAAAAAAATCTATTTTTAGGGAGCAAAAGTGGCATTTACAGCTCTCTCTGTGTAAATCAGTTTTACTATAACCACTCTGAGGACAGCTTCATCTACTTGGTCACAGTCCTGTGCTGGGGATATGTCATATAATAACACATCCCCAGCTTAGTGGGGGGAGCAGCTTGAACTACTGAACTATCCCAAGACAGGTATTTGTCACTTTTGAAGCTGTAAATGAATGGACTGGAAACAGAACTGCAACAGCAGAGCTGACCACCGTCACTTACATCTGGTTTAGACCCTTTAATCCATTGATTTCAGTGCTCTTTCCTGATGTCAGGCAGTTCTCAGCTGCCTGAACAGCCTGGGGTGACTTTGGATTTGGTATCAGCATAAGAAGCTTCATGGGCTCTGCCTGTCTGCCCAGCTTGGTGTTGGGATGTTACCACCATATCCTGGATCTCTGTAAAGTTGATCCTTTATTTTGTTGCTCTGTTTGATCCAACACTTACAGTGTTCTTGCCTGCCCGCATGCTTGGATTCCCTCGTCAGTCACAGACAGAGCCCTCTGTCCTGGGCAGAGGGGAAATTGCACATTAATATGGAAAATACCAATAATGTTGTTGAATTTTGTTGCTATGGGAACAGGAGCTTGAACCAGAAATACAGCACTTCAGAGGACGGAAGGCTGCCCGTTGCGAAGGATGCCCAGAATTCTGTCTTTAAACAATGACATGGAAAAAGAATGAGACATAGAAGGCCAAGAACTGCACTGTGGGTTAGTTTTCTGTTTCTTTTGACCTTTAACTATAAATTGTCCCTCTTATGACTGTCTCATAATACAATCTTATATCGTACAGGATTTTTCATGCACTTGCATTAACAAACGGGATAATGTATTACCCTCTTTCTCTCTCTCTGTGACTTTCTGTGAGTAAAATACTTCATCGAGAGATGAAAGATACTATTCGCCTTCAGCCCACATAAATATCTTGTGTTAATGTACTAATGCACAAGCGTCTGCAGTCTGCACCCAGATGTCAGCCGTGATGGCTTTTCATCTTTCAGTCTGATCACTGGATTGCTTTTATTTAGGAATAAGTAGGATTCAAAGAGGAGCTGAATAATTCTGTGGTTAATGAGCACATCTGGAGCTATAAAAAAGCCAGGCTATGAAGGAAGGTCAAACTGCCCCACACGTGTCCTGCAGACAGCAGGACTCGGCTGAGCTCCCTGGTGCTGGTGGAGGTACTTCAAATAGCCAGGGCTGATTCCCATCGATGCTGACAGAATGGAGCTCAGTGTCATACCCAACTCCAGACCCAACATTCTCTGTCCCCAAAGTCCTTTTCCACCACTGGGAACCACCCTCTGCTAATGTACAGCTGGTTTGATGTGTTTTGAACAAACTAAGTTCCACAACTTTGCAGCCAGGCCATGGCAAGGAACCAGTTTCTGTAATTTCTTTGTTGGGGCATTTTCACCTGCACAAATGAGAGGCAGGTCAGTGCAAGGCCTCGATGCTCCAGTTCAGCTGCCATCCCTGCTGTGTCAAGGCACAGAAAACACCCAGCAAGAAATGGGTCCCAACAAGGCCCACGATGAACACTCAAAATGACTGTTTCCTTCAAAGCTGCTGCGAGCTTGGTCTTCTGCTGGCTCACGGCATGCACATCTGTGATGCATCACCAAAACACACAGCCAAACACTGTATCCGTAGAGAAGGAGGAACACAGAGCTTGTGCTAGCACAGAGGAGAGGTTTTCCAAGGCAGGGTGGGGCGATTACGCCAGGACTCCAAGCCGGAGGCTGTGACAGTGGCGCTGAGCAAGGCCTCGGCCGCCTGAGTCAGCCTCATCGGCTGGGGCCGTGCCGGAGGGAGAGGTTATGGATGGGCTGTCAGGGCCTCCCGGCACGGCCTGCCAGTGTTAGGTAGCGTCACAGCTGCTGGCCACTTTCCACAGGAGTTTTAAAAATGCTTTTGAAAAATTGTGCAGGGAGGTTGTATTAAACACACTGCCCAGCTGACAGGAGTGTCTGCTCAGCACCAGCTAAATTCCTGCTGTATTTTTAACCTGTTCATTGCCTGTTGCGCTGTGTGCCTATGTTAGCTGTCAGGAGCGGTGTTAAATTTCTTTTTTACTTTGTCTCTCAAGAAGGATTTCAGCCCCAAACATGCAGAGTGTGTGTTTCGGGCTCTGCTCATGTTGAGCAAGTGGCTGATGGTGACCACCCTCCAGGAGGGGAGAGAAAGTCTGACCCCGAGCAGGGCACAGCGAATCCTCCCAGCTCAGCAATGCTCCAGGATGTACACAGAGGGTGTGCAGGAGACCCCATTCCGTCTCCCTCTGCATGATTCCTCTCTGCTTCCTTCACACCTTCCTTCCATAGCCAACCCAAAATCAAGGCCAGGAGGAGGAGGAGGGAGAAGAGCTTCTGTTCAGCTCACAGTCAAAAGAGGGATTGGGATGCAGAGAAATGTCCATGCAGCTATAGGATGAGCTCTGGTGTCTATTCACTTTGCCTTTCTTGAGAAAGTGTCTCTAAGACTATGAAAATAAATAGTCCTGGTGTGTCTCAATTGTCTTTTCACCCAACAGAGTCTCTGATGCAACTCCTGGCTCACTGGTGTGATGTCAGACACAGAGCAGCTAACGCTGACTTCCTGCTCACCTGAATTCCCACCCAGGAAGTGACTATGCCAGTTTAAGTAAATTAATTCAGAAACAGGTTCTTTCAGGCCGCACAGTTTCTGTAGGTCCCTGGGGAGCAATGCAAAAGGGGAGCTCATTCTTTCCTGTTCATTGTTTCATGGCTGACCTGTCAAAGTAGGAACAAATGCTACATTTAGCAGGAGCTGGGACAGCAACTGATGCCATCCAGACCTCATTCTGCATGTTCCAGTGATTCACAAACTGCCCTCCCTTCATGGCCAGCAGATTTCTCTTTCAACTGAATCAGATTAATCCAAAATGATTTTGTCAAGATAAGGAGAGTAACCATGACATTACCTATCTGGATGGCTGAAAGCCTTTTATTAATGCCACTAATCCTGTGTTTCACTGTCAAGCTGCTGAGTCACTCACTGGTCTGTATTTGTGTATGTTTAATGCTTTTAGGGATAAAACCAAGGTCCTCATGTTTTGCAGAAAACAATTCCATTCTTTTACGTTAAAATAAGCATGGCACACATCCTAAATACAGGAATATCCATTGTTTTCCAGTTGGGTTATAACAGAGCTGTTGCAACTGTTAAACCTAATTTCTGAACTTTTTGCTAGTTACTTCATTACTTTACCCAACTATGTGTGGCAGATGCTGATACTGTGTTAGAAATTATTTGTGTAATACATGGTGAAATATATTGCTTACATGTGTAGCCACAACATGTTGGCAGAATGTGAGTTTTTATTTCAGTTTGATCTGAGGTAACAAGCACTTGAGTATTATCCAATGCTGCTTCCTTGGCTAGCCAAGATTCTTCCCTTCGAGGGAAATAACCATTTTACCACAGCCATATGGAGCTAGCATAGCTACCAGGAGGGGGAATGGATTTATTCTGAGCACCTAGAGCAAGAAGAGTGTTTATTATTTCAATGTTGAGTCTCAGCTGTGGAGGTTTTTAGGCTGGGAATGGATGCAGGGCTAGAGAAGGCATGCAGCCCCTCAGCCTGCTCCAGAGGGTGAAGCATCAGGCTGATCCTGGACCGGCTGATCCTGGAGCCGGGCTCGGCGTGCTCCCTCCCGGCCGCTCCGGGAATCGCAGCCCGTGTCCGGCCCCGGGCACAAGGGTCCGGCTGTCGGTCACCGGCTGCGGGGACAGCCCGCGGGTCCCGACCCGGCTGGGCTCGGGGAGATGGCGAGGCACAACAAACGGGGTTAGTACAGACGGTGCACAAAGCGCGGAGCGGTGTTGTGCCTGGTGGGAAGGGTGGGTGAGCTACCCGGGAGCAGCCAGGGCCTGGGGGAGAACCGCTCCAGCCTTCCTTCAGGGGAGGGAACGCAGCTGAAGCGCTTGGGTGAGGACAAAACCCAGGGGTGCCAGGAGAGCAGGGCGGCAGCGCGGGGCGAGGACAAAACCCAGGGATGTCAGGGGAGCTGGGCAGCAACACGGGGCGAGGACAAAACCCAGGGATGTCAGGAGAGCTGGGCAGCAGCACGGGGCGAGGACAAAACCCAGGGATGTCAGGAGAGCGGGGCAGCAGCACGGGGCGAGGACAAAACCCAGGGATGTCAGGAGAGCGGGGCAGCAGCACGGGGTGAAGATGATTCCCAAGGATGCTGGGGGAGCAGCATGGAGCCAACGCTTCACCAGTGTCACATTAGAAACCCCATGGCTGCCTTGAGACAGGTCCTGTGAAATAAACAGTGCCACACTGAGGCAGGAAAAGTCACTTTGCACAACCACATGGCTCTGAGTTTACCAAGAGATTGAACAACACTCTCAGATACATCATGGTATTCTTGGGGTTGTCCTATGGAGGGTCAGGAGCTGGACTCAATCATAACCATGGGTCCCTTCCAGGTCAGGATATTCTATGATTCCAAGGGAACTTTCCAACCACCCAGGAGTGTCCTTTAATTTCTTGCAGCAAAATGATGCTGAAAAGTGACGTGGGAAGGGCAGCTCCTGCTGGGAGCTGGGCAGCCGTGGCTCCGTTCCTGACTGCCCTTGGCTGCCCATAGGCAGTGTGTACAGAGGGGTGTAAAACCACAGCAGCAGAGCTGTGCCACAGGCTGCACCCTCCAAGAAAACCAAACACAAATACTAGCTCTGCCCAGGGTGAGTAATTTCATTTTTGACTTCCCAAAATCATTACAGGGACAGCAAGTCAGGCCACAATACCAGGGTTGGATCCGCAAATAATTAAAAATAGCTTCATCTCTTGGGACCTGAAACTTTGCTAATTAGAGTCTTTCTCCTGAAATTATTAGGGGTTTACAATCTGTATGAGCTGCGTACTTGTCTGTAGGGCCAAAATTATTTACCTTGTGATAAATTTCCTCTGTCACACCCATGCACTCAATAGAAGCCAGATTGAGCAGAGTGGAATTGAAGCTTTATTTTATGATATTTTTATGTGTTTCTTGAATTACAAATGAGAAAATAAAATTTAATTTTCTTCTGAATTTTCACCCAGCTCTACAGCAAGTAAAAAAGTCAAGGGGATGTTTTTATGTTGAAGCAAGTATTGTTATTAGTCTCTTGGTTGTACTAATACATATTTTCCAAACATATTATTTTTCTGTTTTAACCATGGAGCTTCAAATCTTCATTAAACAGAATGACTCAGTTCAGTAATTGCTAAACAGAGCTGAAGATATATATAACAAAGAGCAGACTAGTACATAAAACCACACAATTATATCATTGCAATCATATCAGGAGTTATGAAAATGCCTATGAAGAACACTGGAAACTGTTCAAATGTCAGAAATTGTTAAATGTGTATACTCTTTACAGGTAGGCAATTTCATTTCTTGCAGTGGCAGTTTAAATCCATCGCCTGTCAACTTCTTTTTTTGTCGTCCTCTTGATGATTTTCTAATGCAAGGGAAGAACACAACCCATACTGATTTAATCTCTTTGCGTTGTTTAAATGTGCTTAGAAAATGTGGAGTTGAAGATGCTTCCACACACACTGTTTACTGTAGAACCAGCCATTGTGGGAGAAATCTCTGCCTCTGCACTCCCCCAGACCATGCCAAAAATGAACTGTCTTGTGTATCCTATCACAGGCAGAGTATGAAAAAGTATTTGCTCTGGAATAATGCCAGCAAGTGAATGGTGTGACTTTACCTACGGAGTTGTAGCATAGGCATATGGAGAAGATGTATTTTCCCCTCTAGCAGCTGCAGTGAAAGGAGTTCACTGCCTTATTTAATACCTCTACATGAACGTCCATGCTCAGGCATTCACTGTTTACTTACGCTGAGTGTACAGTGCACACACTGTGCCTCTTCTTCTGCCTGGGAAGGAATAAAGATATACTGTTCAAGTCAGACAAATATTTTTAAAATCGAGAGATGTGCCAGAAAGGATTTCAGGAACTCCAGAAGTTAACCATTCCACCACCGCATTTCACTGTGCAGATGTTGCTGCTTAGAGGAAGGATTAGGACTCATGCTGCCAGGGTTGTTCTGATTCAGCACTGAAATGGGGATTCAGAAAAGATGCTTTGCAGGAGCAGCTCCAGACCAGGCAGAAGAGGAGGCATCTCTGGGAAGAAGACTGACCCTGTCCCCTTCTGGCCTGGGTGGCTGTGCATGAACCATGAATGATACGAAACACAAATGAAGAGATGTTATGTGAGAGTGATGAGAAGCTAAAGAACTAAGTACTCTGCAGCTGGAGGAAAGATACATTCACTTTGTTTGCTGGCTGCTGGCAGGCCTGCAGGTTGCAAGTCTGTCAGAGTGGAACTTACACCTGTGATCAATCAAATTTAGGAAGGATGCTGTCATCCTCTCTAGGATTTCAATTCTGAGATCTGAGATTTCAGAATCTCATCACAAAGCTAATGAGCCCTCTGCACAAGCATTTTTCATCAGCTGGGTTTCCCTTCCAAGGTGTCTGTAAATTATGTTGTATGCAAAGACGGGATATGAAAAGCCAGCACAGGCTGATGCTGAATGAGTAAGGACACAGAGCTGAGAGTTCTGGAGCCAGTCAGCAGTGAAACTGCAGAGCTTGAGAGCAGCATTTGCCCAGGCTGCTCTCTTTAGTACAAAAAACCCAGATGCAGTGACCCTTTCCTCTTGTGAGGACTCTCTTTTGGATAAATATACCTCAGTTCCATGTGGAAAACCCACACACATAGCAGGAGCTATGCCCAGCAGATGATTACCACCTAAAGTGCAGGGACTGCAAATTATCATCTCTCCAGAGAGAAATATTTCATCCTGATCTGACTTCAGACTGGTTCAATATGGTTTTTTTAAGGTCTGGTTTTTCATCCACTAATTAGTAGCCTAAATAAAATAAAGGTTGACATTTTTGTGCGTTTTTCCATGGCTTTGTAATGTCTTTTATCCATATTTCTTAACCACATCTTTCTCTAAACGTAAAAGGAATAATGTGACTGGCTGGCCTTTCCTATTTCTGTATTTGATTTGTGCTGGACACTGTGAAGGAATGACTCACAGAGCTTTTACATTGGCTGCTTAGCCTTGTGCAGAATTTGTGTTGAAATCCAGGGCATGCAGAGGAAGGTCTGCCCAGTGCAGTGTGGGATGACCCAAGCCTCTTCCACATTTCCTCTTGGACTTTATTCTGCAAAAAATGTGCTTCTCCTCCACAAACCCCTATGTTAAGTGTGTCACAAGCTTAAATCCCTTGCAGATTGCTTTCTGAGCTTCAGGCATGGTGATCTGTCTGTGTTACTTCAAAGTCTTGATTTCTTTACCTAGCAGTGAAAATCACTGCTCTGTGGAGAACACAGGGGTCGGGTGGGCAATGCTCAGAGGTGCCTGCTTGCCAGCCACCCAGGTACATTCACTTACACCCCAGCTGTGGTGACACAGGAAGACGGGAATGTGTCTTTCTGCAGAAATCAGCAGCTTACTCAGGCTCCAGCCACTGAGAGTATTTCCTTCTTAGTTCAAACAGGGAACACAGGGTGATTAATCATTCCTGCTAGCCAAGTTTACAGAAGAGTTTATTCATTTGCTGAGGCAGGGGTGAAGTTTTGATAAAAAACCATAAAATGTGGATATGGTTAAAAAAATGTTTTAGCCTGGACAGTGCCTCCTTTGCATGCAAATGATGGAGGTCACAGTCCTCAGAGCTGTCCACCCCAAATACCCCCTGACAGACTTCAAAGGAGACTATCAGAACATCATTTATAAAAGCTGCCTCATGTCCTGCAAGCCCCTCGGATGCTTAGCAAGGACTGCAGTCTGCATCACTACATCCCCTGGTTCTTTTGGGCATCCCTGGATAATTTAGAAAATCTAATTAAAACATGGGCAATGTAATTTTAAATAAGAAGGGGAGAATGTGTGTCTTTTTCCCTCCCTGCAGTCAGACCCCTCTAATTCTGTATGGGTGCACTTGTAGAGTTTTAATTAAGCCAGTTGGGCAATTACCGGTTTTTTCTGTGTTTGCAGAAGTTTAGATGGCCTTGTGAACGTGCAGCTGGGCACGGCTCAGAGCGCTGCCAGACCAGCCTCCACTGTACCATAATTATGTTGAATAGGAACATGAGCCGTCAGATTCCTCCCCGGGACGGCTTTAGTCTCCCAAGCCTGGCACAGAGATAGCTGCAGGTACTGCTCTGTATGACAGACCTTTTCTATCTGAACACCGTGTGCTTATCTCACCTTAAGTCTTGTCTAGATTATCTGCAGCAGAATTTAAGGCATAAATCCCATCCTTTCACTTCTCTCTGTTGCGCTTTGGTGTCCTCAAGGGGTGCAGCCTTGAATAACACTGAGTTATTCAAGACTGCCTGCAGTCTCCCAGTCTGCTCAGCTCAGCTGCACCAGCGCCAGGGGGTGGCTCACAGGACTTAGTTCCCAAAACAGTGCATCGGCATAAAGCCTGCTGCCCGTTTCAGGAGAATCCTGGCACGAGTCAGACTGCACAGGAAACCTTCAGAGCAGGAGTTTGTTAGCAGCCAAGGTCTCTGGGTTTTGTCAGAGGACAAAGCACAGTATAGTTGATACCTCAGCATTTCTCATACTGGGTTTGTTCAGCCTGTGCAGGGCAGCCCCATGCAGAGACACCTGAGCTGGCCTGAGCTGCCTGCTGGACAAAGTTACCTGCAGTCAAGACAGCAGATGCCCGGTGGGGAGCATGTGGAGCAGTGGGCTGTAGGGGCTGTGGATGTGCAGTAACCCGGTACAGCTTTTTGTTGCAGCTTGTGCACAGTGTGTTATTCCAAAAGGAAGTTGTACTCAGGTCTTTTCGTGGTGAGGTGTGTGTGTCTGGCCACGTTGCCTTTTCCCAGTGTTTGCATCTCAGTCCTACCTTCTCCTTGTGATGGAGATGTTTCTCTAATGCTCAAAGGGTTTGATTTAAGATGGTTTCCTGACAAATGCTCAGAAATTTTGCTGTTTGGAAATGCTCTGTGATTTTGCTGTCAGCTGGGTACCAGAAAGTGCCAAGCCCACAGGTGCAACTGGCACGGGAGGCTTGTCCCAGTCCAGACCCCCTTCCCTCACCTCAGAAGCCCCCCTGCTTCTGCCCACCACCAACAATACAGTTTGTATTTCATTTGCTACACCAAATCCTCAGCTTGTGACATCCACCTGTGCACAGGCTAAAGGAAGACTAATGATGAGATGATACTTCAGCAGACAGCACCTCCACAGCATGGCACAGTCTTTTATCTACAGCTGATGAAAAGACATTGCTCAGACTTTTGGCAGGATCTTTGAACAGCAGATATTGGAGGTTGGCATGCCTTGACTTTTGGCTTCTGTCCTTGCTCTTCTAGGATCTGGTGTAATTATTTTTCCATTCATGTAAAACAAAGGAAGAGCAACAGACACGCAGCTAATTTTCGAATTTATTCCTGGCCTTTTTACACATGTAAGATTCAGCTTCAGTTTCAGGGAGAAACCTGAGCTATGCTGAGGTCAGAAAGAGTTGTTATCCAGACATATTCCTGCCTCCTCCGTTCTGACTCACTGCATTGTTTTATGGGAAATCCTATAGGGCATGACATAAGTACTCTTCAGATAGTTTTAATATTTCTTCTGCCTAGGTCTTGAACAAACCCTTGTAATATGAGAGACAAGGGGTCATCCAAAAATACTTGTGTGCACTTTTGGCAGCCAAGCTTTCTGCAAAGGGATTTTTACTCTACTTTTAAGGGCTTCAAACACCCATAGGATGCTTGATTCTCCTGGTTTTAAGGCAGATCATGATGTTGTAGCTCTCTGGGTTCAGTTGTTCTTCTTACATATTCTCACTCCTCTCTCTGTCTACGTTTGTGCAAGGGGTTTTTATTCCATTTTTAAATACAATAACACTGCTGCTGCTGCCAATGAGCTCAGCATTGTCCAGCAGTGAGTCCCTCTTGGAGCCACTGGCATTGGCTCCATCAGGCACAGGGGAAGCTTCCAGCAGCTTCTCACAGATGTCACACCTGTAGACCCCACTACCAAAATACGGCCACAGAAACCCAACACACTTCTCCAAACATATTTTTAGTCCTTTCTACTAAAAGAGAAGAAGAAAAATCTATTTCTCCCTAACATAAGAGCATTAAGTTTAAAATAAAAATAGGTTAAAAAAGAAGCATCAGAGCCAAATAAGGAACCTGGCTCTGATTCATGTCATTGGCTCTGAAGACTAATGGTGTTTTTACATTCTCTAAAATGTACTAATATCTTTAACACCATCACAGACTCACAGCTTGCTTGTCTCATTGATAAGGATACAGTAATTCCTAAGTTCACCCAAATAAATGTTAATGTACAAAGTGTATGTATGTGCAACATATGTGTTAAGATGTTCTGGTGACAGGACAGCTGGACCCTTTTATTATGGTTTATGATATTAGCAGTTGTTGAAAGCTTAAGTGGAATTGCACCCCTATGTTAGATATTTATTTCCCTATTTTCTATTTTTCTTACAGATTCTGCTTTGGTGAGTCATCTCCCAAAACCTTGTTTTTTCAGTTGTATTTCACTATATCTCTCTTTAGAAAATGGACTTGTGATGGAGTGAATTTGGAAAGCAAGACGTAGCTTGTTCTTGATGTCTTGCATGGTCTAATTCCGTTCCTGGTTCTATTTAATATTGGAAAGATGTTATTTTTGGCAGAGGTAACTGTTAGGATGATTGGCAGTGATGATGGTCACCCAGAATTAGTGTGAATACTGGTTTGTGGAGAGAAAGCACAGTAAATCCGACGTTCTGGTGAGCCGGGGAATGATTTTCTCTTGGTTTCAGCTCTGCCCGTGCCTCTTGTCGGGTCCGTCCTCGCCCCAAGCTGCGCCGCGATCCCGGGAGAGCCAGGGGGGCTGCGGCTGCTCCTGCCCCCGGCGGAGCCCAGGCCAGGCGAACCCATCACTCTGCTGGTACCCCGGCCCTGCCCCGTTCCGGCACTGAGACTGTTCTCCTTCATCTCCATCACTTTCCTTCTGCCGAGCCCGCCGCCTGACCCGGGCTCACCCGGGGCTGCTGTGAGCACCGCCCGCGCTGCCGCCAGCCTGCCGCGAGCACGTCCAGAGCCGGGCGGGCCGTTCCAGGACGGAGCAGGGGTTACGGGGTGTTGGGTTTCCCTCGGGATCCGCTTCTCAGCGGGGAGCGGCCGCGGCGCGGCCTCAGCAGCGCCCGGGCGGCGGAGAGGGGGGCGGTGCGCGGCTACCCGCGGCATTACGGCGGGGGCGGGCCCGGGGCGGGGCCNTGCGGGTACAGCCGGACCCCTCGCTGAGGGTGCGGGTACAGCCGGACCCCTCGCTGAGGGTGCGGGTACAGCCGGACCCCTCGCTGAGGGTGCGGGTACAGCCGGACCCCTCGCTGAGGGCGCGGGTACAGCGGGACCCCTCGCTGAGGGCGGCAGCTCCCGCGCCAGGCTGTGCCCGCTGCCGCAGCCCCCCGGGACTGGCGGGGGGCCCCCNTGGCGGGGGTCCCTCTGCCGGGCTCCCCGGGGGCGCTGCCCGGCGGCGCGGTCCCAGCGGGCTGAGGGCGGTGTAGCTCTGGCGCGCCGCGGGTCGATCCTCGCCCGGGATCCTCGCTCCGCTGCCGGGGGCGGCGAGTGGCAGTCAGTCCCTCGAGGCTGCCCTCGGCCGGGCTCCGGGGGACGGCGGTGTGGCACAGGGGGAGGTGGTATCGCAAAACATCGGCGGGTCTTTGTAAGCGTGTTAGAGGTGTCACCGCAAAAATCACGGAAGAGCTTGTTCCCCGTCTGCGCGCTGTTTGGGTTTGATAGGACTGGCATTCCCGGTTAAAGGACTGCCAGCTGACTGTGCCAGCTGCATTAACAGGCTGTGCATGTTCCCTGTCTGCCATAGGCTCAGCATAGAGCAGGCGATGCTTTAAGCTTCGTAGAGGTGTTCAAACCCGACTTGTTCTGCTCACGTCTCATTTTATTTTACTCTGAGCTCTGTTTTCCAAAAAAAAAAAAAAAAGCCTGTCCCTGCACAGTTGTGCAGCTGAGCTGGGGACAAGCCAGGAGAGCACAGGCAGCTGTGTGTGACCTGTAAGATGCAGTGACTGAAGCCTCGGTGGAAAAGGCTGTGCAAAGGCGGTGGAGAGCAGCTGGTGTGAAAACTGCAGACACTACCTGTTACCACAGCTCAGCTGGGGCACAGCAGCTTTGGCATACTATGACAAAACATGCCTTTGACCAGACAGGAATAATTTTATTTCAGGCAGAAAAGAATGTCCTTGTAACCTGGAAGCAAGCAGGAGAGAGGATATATAAATAAAGACTATTTTTGGAACTGTCTGACTTTGTGATGTTTGGTGTTCCTAGCCAATAATCATCCCTCTTCCTCAGTAGTAAGGTAGGCTTCCCCAGAAGACATTTTTGTAACAAAACCTCTTGCTCTTTAATTTTATAGGTGCTCTGTGAGGGTGGAGTGGAGCTGAAAGGCCACTGTGGCCATCTTTGCCAGGGGAATACTTCATCTTTCTGGCATTAAAGACTTGGAAATAATCCCACAGGTATGTTGTGGTTATATATAGCAATCAATAACTGCCACTCATATTTCACCAGCAGAACGTTATTCTGCATTTGTAAATTGGCACTGCTGTGACACTAACAGACAAGAATGTAGCTTCTTGCTAATGGCATAATTTCTTGGGATTCAAATTTTTAATGTGACTAATCATACTTTGGGAAGCAGTGCAGGAATTACGTGCTTCAAAGAGTAACAGCAGAGGGAGCAGGATTTACCAGTTAGTGTAAGAAGTTTTGCAGTGGAGGTTTAAGTCAGGAATCCAATCTGTTTATAATTTCCATGCTGTGCGCATTGGCAAACTTCCAAAGAAGCAAGCTGTAAACATAGATATTTTTCCTATGACTAGTTCTGATTTTTGTGCATGGTTTTCTATATGTCAGAGACATGAGAACATGGAGTGTGGAAGGGGGCACGTTCTGGGCTGATGTTAGAATAGAGTCAACCCCTGAGATAATGATAACCTCTGAGATAATGCCTGATTTAAATTACATTTTGTTAAAAGAAACAGTTCACTGATAGTACGTATTTTAATGTGAAAAGAACCTCTCTTATTTCTGAACAGGAAAATATTTTTAATGCTTAATATGAGCAAATGGCAAGTTATGTCAAGTTATGTTAAGTATGAGGATGTACTAACATTATGGCCTTTGCACAGTAAAATGCAGTCTAAATATTAATGTTAAAAAAATAAGCTGTAGTGGAAAAAGCCCAGAGTCCTTTTGTCTTCACTGACACTGTGGGATTTTACTCCAGGCTGCTTCATGTAGGCAGAGCTTGCAGAGTGAGATTCAGATGGATTTGCTGTGCCTTAGACTTGCATCAGTTTTGTTCTCTACTGGAGTGGGGAAGAAACATTCTTTGTTCTGGCTTTAAAAATTGTTGGGAGCTAATCAAGATGATTATGGCTTCTAAGGTGGTTTTAATTTATTTTATGTTAAAAGAAATCCTAGCAGTTTTGCGTGAATGTGCTGTGTCCTTGTTAATGCTTGCAAATAAACAACTTTTCCTCATTTTCTTTTGGCTTGCCTGGAGAAACATGAGGCAATCATATTAGTGTTTTTGCTAGGCAATTATAATTGTTTTTAGATGCATATTAAAATGCTTTGTAAAGAAAGGTGGTGATGTTGGCATAAGCTGCTTTGAGCAGTAAAGTCAATGTGCTCTGGAGAAAGGGGCTGGGTTGAACACTGATGCATCCGAGTTCATGTGGATAATGAATTTCAACTCTGAATTACTTGTTTCAAAGTCTTCAGCCAGTGATGTAGGTTTTCTTTCTTAGGACAAAATGATTCTTTCCTTAGTATTTAGTAATTTCTAAATAGTTTTATAGCCACTATCATGTGTCAGGCAAACCTGCAAGACTTGAAATAGTGCTACAAGTAGATGGTTTTATGGCTGCTTTTCTTGGTTGTTATTGAGAGAGGCTCCTCCTTGGTAACATCTGGAAAATCTGTTTACAATGAAGCCTGTCTTTTGGCTCTTAATAAGTAAGCAACCTTGCAGGTTTTTTGTTTATACCATTTTCCACTTAGCTATTATTAGCCTTGTCCACTATCAGTACTGATAGCAGGTTGTTGCCTACTTTTGAAGCTCCATTGTTTGTGGAGGGGAAAGGCATGAAGCCATCTACAGCACCAGTTCAGCTCTGCTTGATGTGTCTGCAAGCAATAAGACAGGGTGGAAAACAGTGGCATTTGGAGAAGCACCAAACAGACCTGTCTCATCCGAGAGTCCAACCTCAAATTGCTGTTTGAGGATGGACCAAACTTCAGATCCTTAACTGTCTGTGCACCAAGAACTCATTAGTGGCCTGAGGGGACCTTGAAGTAGTGATTTGCTTGTTGGATTTCACCGTGATATTTAAATGTAGATACATGTGGAAGCAGCTGTTTTCTGAGTGGTTTTCCAGGTGTCTTTAATAGCACAGGCAAGCACTGAAGAGGAGATGGGCTGCAACCCTTACTTGTGTCATCAGCTTGTGTGTTGTATTCCCAAAGCTCAGAAAAATGGTATCTAATGAGATGGTGACAGTATCTGGTTATGCTACTTTGTCTCACAGGCTTTATTCTTCTGTAGCAAATTCTGGGTCTGTATGGAACCACACCAGAGAGCAGTACTCTGTTTTGATTACTTAGAAGAGGCCATTGCTGTGTGCTCTGAAAACATTTTCCCCCACCTGGTCTTTGGGAAAAGAGGTGACTTTGCTGGTAGCAGTTTGGAGCAGTTACATCACACCCCAGTTCCCCCACTTCCTCTGAGGAGCTCCATAACAAAGGGAGTGCTGTTGCCACTGAATGTGGAGTGGAAGAACACTGGGTTTTTTTCTAGAGTTCATGTGATCAAAAAGAACGTTCACATATGAGTACAAACAACACTCTGGTCTAATTTACCACAATAAAGGGTATGGCTTTTATTCTTTATGTTGCACAGACTGGTCTTAAGTTGGTTCCACATAATTTAATTCTCCTGCATGGGCAGTCTGTGCAAATTTGGAGCTGGATGAAGGACTTGCTTTTTTTGTCCCTGTTTTTAGTTAGGCTGTCAGGCAACTGGAGGACTCTTGTTCTGTGGTGAACAAAGGAGACCGTAGCGTATCAGTTTGATCAGAAGTTGAGTCCTAAAGGCACTGGATGAGTAATAGGTATTTGTTTCCTCTTCTGATGTGAAAAAAGTCCTCCCTTTTGACCTGAGTCCCCTGTGACTGGATATGCAATTCAGAGTGAGTGAGGAACTGAGAACCATGATAGATGTACAAGCAACTTCCCTTTAACAGATCAGGTATGTACCTTTATATCTTGTTGATTATGAGGTTTTTAGAATGCTTATTTAATAAAGAACTCAGTCTAGCTTGTGGAGAAAAATTCCATCCTGGTGTATTTTGTCTAGAAGAACCTTTCTTTCCTTCTGCCAATGTTCTCTGAGTCTGACAGCACTCTTTCCAGTGGGACTAATGATTCATTGAGGTCTTATACTGTAAAGACGTAAAAAGAAAAAAAGCCAGGAATATAGGCAGTATTTGTCCTACACAGGCTTATTTCTGACATTTGTTTGAATAAAACACACTGGCTTTACAAACATTTGTCTCCATTAGTGAGGCATGGGCTGCTCATGGCCCTTCTGCCCCCCGTGCCCTCTTTGTTAAGCACATGATTCAGCTGGAGTGGGGTGGGCACATGTACATGTGGCTGTGCACACACACTCCTGCCAGCCAAGACTGTGGTTATTCAGCCTTCTGTAAGTCATTATTTGTGCTGGTTTTCCCAGTAACAGCTGTGAAAAGAATGTGTACAAACAATCTCCAAACTCTGCAGCCAGGTGTCCTGCTTGTTCGAGCAAGAGCTGCTGTCTCTGTTTACTGAGGTCTCTGTTTATTGACTCAAGTAAAACTGAGTAGGATGGTAAAGCTGTTAAAGATCTGCTATAAAGACACGCTGCTAGCTGTAGTAAGTGTTCTTCTTGGCAGATCCCCTCAGCCATGAGAGAACACGGTGAGGAGGTGCAGGAGAATGTGGAGTTGTGTGGTTTTAACTGGAATATTCACTTGTAATTGTTCTCCCAGGCTTTATGTTGTGCATCCAAAAAACCACTCCATTAAATGATGACAGACTATTCAGATGGACAGATGAGGCTTAATATATCCAAATTAATGTACTTCCCAAGTGCTCTTGACTTGCTGGGCTTTCTGCTACATCACTTATTGTGGCTTGTAGTATTGGCAGACCTCTGCATGGCACTATTTACTCAGCTTTATTCATTTCTCAGATTACCCATGTACTAGTTCTGAACTAACTGAAACAGGCAGTTTGGGAATATGTGGTTTGCAGGAGGGTGAGAAACAGAAGAGGGAAAGGAGAAGACTTATTATGATGCTTTGAGACATTTTCCTGCTTAGTCATGCTTGCAAACTGTTGTGGTAAATCTTTCTGATTCCTTGTGTAGTCTTGTAAAGCAATCAATCAGAAGAATAATTTAAAAATAATCATCTGTCATGTGATAACACATAGAAGAGGACAGAGCTATTTTGAATAGTTTTTAGTCAAAGTGGTGTCACCGAGTGTGTGTTTGATGTTTGTGTCTGTGGTACTGGTGAGCCCAGCTGAGGGGGAGGGCTTCTGTTCTGCTGTGGGTTTGAAAATCCAGTAAAGAAAGGGCAATATCCACCTTTCATCTTTTGCCTTGTGGATATCTCATCCTCTGGAGGCAGATGTGTGGAGCCTAAGGGAATGAGTTAGAATTATTGCAGAATGATCTTCGTTCCTTTGCTGCATTGCTTGAAATTTCAGGACATTCCATGTATTTTCCCTTCCTTTCTCCCCTCCATTCCCCTTTCTCATCAGGTTGATTCCATTTTGCCCCAGCTAGATGCATTTGTACTGTATTTGGAGTTAGAGTGGGTCACACATGGTAACTTTGACCCACCAATTTGCCCAGTTACGTTGAGTAGGAAAAAGTAATAATTGCCTCCTGAGTGAAGGTGGAGAGTTGTCACCTCCCTTTTGACACTGTGCAAGTGTGTGCCAAGAGCTCCATGTTTGACCAGCAGTGTCCCTACATGAGGCTGGCATTGGTGACTGTTCCTGCTTGGTGGACAGGCAGCTCTGGAGTGAGCTGTGGGCTGATTCAAGTGCAGTGCTCCTCACAAATTCCCTGGAAAAGGTGTTCTGGTCATCAGATCTCCTGGAAGGCTCTTCTGTATGCCCTTTGCATCCCTTGCTTCACTTGACCCTGTCTGTTCAGACTGGCTTTCCTCCCATGCCCCTCAGGCTGTGCTTTTGGAAGTGGAACAATCTGCTTTAAACATCCATCTCTGGGGCTGAGTTTCTAAACTGGCACAGCCTTTGAACTACAGAAGTTATAAGGGCTGTGCCCGGAGGCCAATATGCTGAGATGATGCATCTTGAATAAGCAGAGCTGGAAATTTCACTTTTAATTTTTCCAACCATTGCTGCCACTTCCACACTACAAAATATTCTATTTTTCTATTTGGCTTTCTCACTATTTGTGTTTCTAGACAGTTTTTAAATAACTGAATTTTATAGAATGCTGTAAGCCCATTTAATTTAGACTTTTATTATTATTGGAATATAATACAATTTTGTGGGTCTCACATTTTCCAGGTCTAGTTATGTCTGACACGGAAGGCACTGAACTGCTCTTGTAAAAGAGCTTGTTCTCACTGTCTCAGTGGACAATATATTATTTCCTTTACTTTTCTCATGGGCTTTCCAATGTCTTTCATGTAAATCCCAAAGAGTATGCAAAATAGCATTTTAGACTGTTAAATAAGAGCTCCTGTGGGTGAAGAAGAGTTTTTTTCCAAGCTTTACTAATTAAAATTCAGAGAGTCTAAATAATTTTTTTTGCGGGTGAAATGACTGAAGGTAAAGATTAATGCCTTGGCTTGTTTTCTCACAAATAAATTCATTAATTTTATTCCTCCTTTTCCTTTTAATTTTTTACAGGTTTGAGGTATCTGGAAGATGAAGTCCTGGCTGCAGTTGGTGTTCTTCCCCTGTGTTTTCCTAATCTGGCACACAGAAGCAGAGTTCTTCACCTCCATAGGTGTGGACAGAACCAGCGCATGATGTTGTGATGTGGTTATTGTGATTGCTAGAACTGTTAAAGTTAACAGCTGAAGCATATGGCTTTCTTCATGTGGCCCTGGCCAACAGTGTCTCTATTAGGAAAAGCTGCTCTTCTGCAGCATGAGTGCAGTTTGTTTGCAGTTGGTTGACTTAGAACACTGCGACCAAAATAATTCAAGTTTCTCTGGGGCCTCTGTTAGTAAAATAAGATGGGGCCTGTGTTCTAGTAGGATTTGTGCATCTGTTGTCATCTTGAACAGAGCACCACCTTATGCTTAAAAGCTCAGTCCTGAATTTGAGTTATGAAAATAATTTAAGTGGTAAATATGTGAAGGGTTTTTTTCACAGGACCTGAGATCTCCTGTCTTCTCAAAAGTTGGAGCTGGTGTCAGAAGTAAAAATTAATAACTCCCTTACGCTGTGTGTTTTGTTAGGCCTGAGTAAATCCTAAAGAATTTGCATTGTTGTAAATCTGAAAAATAGTTTGATTTTTATGACAATTCAGTTCCTGTGTTCTAATAGGATACAACAGCATATGATTGTGGTAGAGCCTCAAAATAAGCACAAACTGAGTTTTCTGCTGTTAATTGGTCTAAAGTTTCCCTGTGGAGCAGTCTGGGGACTTCGCCTCCATAAGGGCATTAGAGGCTGATTAACTACCACTGGCTGTTCTCCAGAGTGCCCTTTGACTCAGTGGAGCTGTTTGTGAATGGCAAAGCTGAGAGCTCCTGGTGGGTTGTTCTGCACCACTGTGTGGAACCGCTCAGCCGGAGTCCCTCTGCCAACCTCCTCACGTGTCTGGGGCTGGCTGAACAATGTCTAACTACATGTGTATTACTTGCTTCTGATCTTTCTAAGTTAAGTAGCATTTTATACAAAGCTTCCATGAAGGATCACCTTCCCTTTACACTTACCTATTTCTGAACCTTTCCTAACTCTGACAATAGCACAGCCTGCTGCCTTCTAGCTGCTTAATCATGCCTCATTCATAATTACGTTGGAATGCTGGAGCTAGAGCTGTGGTTGCATTTATAAATCTCATCATGCTCTTTCAGTTTGGGCTTTGAAAAGGCAAGTTTGTCATAGCAATTAGGACTGACATGTTAGCAATTTCCACTAATGCTAATCAGGAGAGTGTGTGTGCGTGAGTCTATGAACATTAGTCTGAAATTCCACTCTACTAATGTTAGGTTGTTTCCACAGTTACTCATATTGTAAAGCTGTAACTTTAAATGATGCCAGTGATTACACTAATAATTTGTTAGTGTGACTTAATCTGTATCCATATGTAGAACAGATGCTTTGGCAACCATTTGGATCTTTTTTTGTTTTGGCTTCATAGCTGTATGAGTGTCAAACCCTTCTTTTAATTGTCTTTCATGCACTTGTAATACTAAAAGTAATTCAGAGGCAATGGAAGGGTCAGAGCAAAGCTACATGAACTGTTGAAGCTGAGACTTTAAGAACCCCTTGAAGCATTTGAATGCCAGACCTATGTGTCTAATAGCTTTTGTGGTTTGCAGGCATAGAAGTGCACACCCTTAATTTGTCTGTTGTTTGTGATGGTTTTAATAGCCCTGGAGCATTTAAGGTTTGTCTTCTGTGCACTTGGGAATTGTTACTTTTTTAGGTCTGATGAATATTTGCTCCTACCCTTTTTAGGTCAAATGACAGACCTGATTTATGCGGAGAAGGACTTGGTACAGTCTTTAAAGGAATATATCCGAGCAGAGGAGAACAAGCTCTCTCAGATTAAAAGGTAGGGGAGGGGATTTGTGTAATGAAGGGTGACAAAATGGCTCATTTGTGTTCAATCACACCCCACCTTTGCCACCACTCTCTGCTGCTAGATCTTGTTGGTATTTCCTCAGTAGGTAATCACAGGGAGAGGATAGGTACTCACTTGGTTTAATTTATTCCCATTAACATACAAGGGTCCCTGCTTCAGGTATCACTTAGAATTTGCTTCTTTAGAAATGGTGCTCTGGTGGGCTCTCTCCACTTCACCCTGTCCTTGTACCTTCACAGGACTCCTGTGGAGAGGACACATCAGAGTCATATCAGGAATCTTGCCAGGAGAGCTGAATGCCTCTCTGTGCCAGTGCTCTGTGCTGCCTGTTGTTTCATGCCGTCAGCCCTGCTTACAGCAGCCAAGTGTGCCAGTGGCATTTACCGAACCTCTGGATTCCCTCCTGTGTTAGCTTTGCCCTCAGGGACAGTTTTCCTGCCTTGTTCTCTTCAGGTGCCAGCCTGGCAGCAGCACGTCTCTGGTGTTGTCCTGACTGCTTGGATCACTTGAAAGGCTCTTGCTGACAACTGATAGAGACTTTGTGTCCCTTAGGAAGATTGTTAATGATGACAGCAATATCTGCTAGGGTGTGACAGGAGGATAGTCTAAATGAGGTCCAGGTTCAGAAGAGCCAAGTGCCTCTGGAAGGAGTCCAAAGAACTTTTGTCTTTGAGGCTGAAGTGTCAATCTGACCTTCCTTTGGGAGTGCAGGGTGAGAATGGAGCTATGGAGTAGTGAAATGATAGCAATTCTGGTCACATATACACAAAATGTTCTTTTCTTGAAAAGCTGCCTTTTGGAGGCAAAGCAGTCTCTTCAAGTATTGGTAAAGAGAATATCTGTTCAATCTGTCTATAAGCCGGTATTTTTAAGGCTCGTTGCAACTGAGATGCATGCCTTCTGTAGTTAGGTTTAAAATACTAAGCGGGGAAATATTTGCCCTTTGAAAGAGACTATTGTAATTGAAAAACCTCTACTTTATCCTTGTGAGCTTGAAAGGTTGAAAGCCAGTTTTGACAGTAAAAGTAGCAATAATTTGATCTAGATGTGTAATTTGAATGATTTAAGAAGGAAGATATGCATTCATAAATTTTTCTCAGGCTGAGATGCACACTTCTTATTCCAGCTGGGCTGAAAAAATGGATACACTGACCAGCAAATCAGCCTCTGATCCAGAAGGGTACCTGGCACACCCTGTAAACGCATATAAGCTAGTGAAGCGTTTGAATACTGACTGGCTGGAATTGGAAAACCTGGTTCTTCAGGATACAACAAATGGTAAGGAGTTATAGGGAACTGCTGTCAGGACGCAGCCTTGTGTTCTGGAAAACTACAAGCTCCGCTGTCGTTTAAATATTATTGCCAAGTTTGTTTAAAAAACACCTAAGGACTTGCCTTGTGTGTACTGATTACCCAAGTGAGTGAAACTTAAAATTGAAACACATCTCAGTCAAGACTCAGAAGCTCTTTTATTAGGGAAAAAGGGGAGAATGGGATATGCTTGAAGCTGTGGTGGCAACTGTTGAGTGTTATGTTCTCTTGTATATCTGCTGTTTCATCTGCTTTTCCAGTCTGTTCCTTCTCCTTATGATCATTGTTTTTTGACCATGTTGATCAGACAATAAGATTAAGAATCAAAATGAGTCCCATATTGAACTGGTGGAGAAATTTGTATCAGCCCCAGCATTAGAGTTGGCAGATGCTGTAGTCAGTAGTCAGTCTGTCGAAAACAGGATAGTATTTGGTTGCTATCTCTAAACCTATCCTTCTAAATCAAATGCTTCCAGTACTGATCCTTTGCATCATATTGTCAAGTGTCTGCCTGAATTTGCTTGCATCCTTTTTTTTTTTTTTTTTTTT
>VYZT01047534.1:93538-152247 GCA_013400735.1 Pomatostomus ruficeps
GGCCAGGCCGGATGGCAAGAACGGGCTGCAGCAGGAACCCCCAGAGCAGTGGCCAGGCCGGATGGCAAAAATGGGCTGCAGCAGGAACCCCCGGAGTGGCAGCCAGAATGGCAGGGCGGGCTAACGTGGGGCACCAAGCAAGAGGTAGCAGAAACGCGTCAGCCCGGCTCCTGAACGTGTTTGGGAGAGGCTCCCCTGGAGGGGGAAAGGGCCCGAGGTCCTGGGGTTTCCCCAGAGGCACCGGAGCAGGTGGTGAAAAGAGTCGTCCCCCCCCCAAGTGAGGTAGGGTGTTAATAAGGCTCCAGTGCAACGGCCGCTCCCACAAGCAGAACTTCACTCACCATAGAAGAAGTCAGCAGGAGATGGAGCTTCACAGTGGTGGTGAACTCTCCCTACAGCAACTGCAGCCTGCTTCCCCTCCAAATGCCAGGAGAGCAAGAGGGCTCGGAGCTGCACCCAGCCCGCTTTTCCCCAGCTCAAATCTCTGATTTCTCTGCTGCTCCAAGAGAAACCCCCCATCAAAGAGAGTAGCCAGCTGCCCCCTTCCCATGGCAACTCCTTTTGTCTCTCAAGTATTGGTCATTATGGTTTCTTAGAGAGAGATGGGACAAAATTCCATGGGAGAAAGAAACAAGAGGAAAAATCCTAAACCCCAACGTGAGGGGATCCTGGATCAGGGTCTCTGTCCCTGAAACTGAGTCTTGAAAAGCTCTTACAGCTTTAGAAGTTGGAATACAGAAGTGAAGATCTTTGACCAGTACTATGATCTAGAATCAGTTGTCTCTGTGGATATGGCAGGAGATCTGATGAAAGCTATTAAGTTTTCATGTCAAAAAGACATTACAGGAGAATGAAGATCATTAGATTCACATTGTACATCAGTAATTGTGTGGCACAAGAAAATTGAGGAGTTTAGTTATTTTTCCTTAATTTTTTGTTCATGAGCCATATTTCTTTAAAAGGGACAGAAAACAATGTGTTTATAACTTCTAAGCCTAATAAAATGCTTTAAATCTGGATTGTTTGAAACTCAATTATCAAGCCAGAGCAGATGTTTCCTCTTTTGTGTGAATCTTGTAGTGATATTTATTCAGGCTCTGGAAGTAACATCTTTCCCTTTTACTGCAAAGGCTTTATTGCAAATCTTACAATCCAGCGTCAGTTTTTTCCAACTGAAGAAGATGAGACTGGAGCGGCGAAGGCTCTGATGCGTCTGCAGGACACCTATAAACTGGATTCTGAAACCCTCTCTCGAGGGAACTTACCAGGTAAGTGCACCAAGGTCTCCTCTGCTTTAACAGGAAGGAAGGGGTAACATCCTCAAACTCTCTCCAAAAGTCCTTTATGAAATGACCATTAACTATTTTTGCCACAGAGATGTTTCAGAAAGTTTAGAGAGATACTGGGATGTCTGATTATTAGCTGAGTCCTAATGAATGTTTGTTGCTGCTGCTTATGAGACACCTACTGAAACAGGTTATGGTGGCTACCAACATGCTGTTTACAAACTGAATAGGCTTTGTTGGTAGATGAGCTGACACAACATTTTTAGTTATTATAAGTATTAATAACCATTAATAATGAACTAAATTTTAAGTCTTACCTGTGCATCTGCTGAACTGGAGCAACTGGAAATCAATGCAGTTACACTCAAATGGACACCCAGTTTGTTTAAATAAACATCAACTTGCTTATGCACAAATACAGATTTCCAGTGAAGAGAAACAAGCTGGCTGTGCTTGCAGTCAGGCTTCTCTGACCATCTAACAGTGTTAATCTGCAGCTTAGGTGAAATCTGTTAAGATGTTAGTCTGCTCTTCCTTTATCTACAACAGAAAACACAGTAACTTACCACTGTAACTTATGTTAAACTTCTCTCTGTTTCCAAAGGAATGAATTAGAATAAAATTAAGATAGAGTTTACTCTCTGATGATGATCACTGTAGTACTGAACCTAAAATATTGTCAAAGCATTGTTTCTTAGAAACATTTTTGGATTATAGAAGTGTGTATTTACAGATACTTCTCAATGTGTCCTATTATTTAAGGCAAAGGTGCTTCTGTGTGGTTTGCTGAAAGCTATCTTTTTGTTTTCAGGAACAAAATACAGATCCTCCCTGACAGTTGGTGACTGCTTTGGCATGGGGAAGACGGCCTACAACGATGGGGACTATTATCACACTGTTCTCTGGATGGAGCAGGCCTTAAAACAGCACGATGAGGGGGAGGATACAGCAGTCAGCAAAGTAGAGATCCTAGATTATCTCAGCTATGCTGTTTTCCAGTTTGGGGATTTGCACAGAGCAATGGAGCTCACCAGACGGCTGATATCCCTCGGTAAGAACAATGACCATGTTATTTTAGCTGGGGAGTGTTGCCAGCAGCAGAGCTGAGAGCAGTCGTGGCCCATCCGCACTGGTGAGCTGACTGGAAAGGATATCCTAACAGATGACTTGTAATAAATGTGGGCCCTGGAAAAGTTTGTTTATACATGAAGTATCTTTAACAAGCTGTCTTCTGGTCCATGCTGTTGTTACCCGACAGTGTGGGTAACTGCACTCACTACCTGTGTGCTTTGCTGCAGGGTACTGAGGTGCTGTGTTTGGCAGTGGTTAAAGCCTTGCTTGTCTCAAGTGGAGATCAAGGCTACCATAGACTTAGGCAGTGTTGCACCTTCTGTAAAGTCCTACTGACTTTACATATGCCTCTTTATTCCTCAGTGCAGGTACTCTTGGATGCTGGAAGAATACTTTGCCTGAGATTCTACAGTATTTATTTCTGAATATTCAGAACAACTTGAGTTTGTTAAAACCTCCTTTTATTTCAGAACTGTTTCTTGCTTTCCCTTGAGTAAGCAAATAAGCATTGCTTCCTATCCAGCTTTGCCTACTTCCTGCATTGGAAAGGTCTGTCCTCCTCAATTAGCGATAACATTTACTGTGTTAGGTATTTGATTTTTTTTTTTTTTAAATGAGCTGTGGTTCTTAGTTTAGATATTAGCAGCATCCTGAGAGTGGGTGAAACCTTCCTATTGAAAAGTATCTATTGGTCTAATTTCCGCAGACACTAGAATTCTTAAATTGAAATTTACAATAGTATGAACATGTATTTAATCTAGCTCCCTCTGCAGTGGGGTTTAGCACTGATAGCAGAATGCAAATCCTTATCAGCAGCAAGCTGGAACACACTTGGCAGTCCCCTCTGGGACCAGCAGCTTCCTCTGCTCTGGGCTCAGCGTCCCTATCTGGCCACTATTACCCCATGCTCTAATGAGCGGTGACTGCAGTGAGCTTTGGGGTTGGCTCTATGAGATAAACACAATACAGTTGGGAAGGCCAGAAGGGAAAGAATCTGTTCTAGGTGGTAGCATCCAGAAACACAGGTGAACAAGGAATTGTTCCTTCTTAGTTATCTGGCATAAAGGTCTATTGATGATGTTTATTGATTCATACCAACATCATTAATAAGTCACTAATATGTCCAACGATGCTAAGTGCTCCAGGCTCCCTCCCATATAAACCTGTTAGAGCTACAGATGGATGCTATAGGTGGGCTTAAGGTGACAGCACACACCTCAGAGCTTCCCAGCCTGCAAGAAGTCTTTGGGACTGAAGACTGTGGCCGGACTCCACCAGAGTCCTTGGTTAAAGTGTGCTTGTGCAGTGTGGGTGAGGAGCATGGTGGGGACGAGGGGTGCAACAAGCAGGCTACCTTAGTCTCTGCTCATGAGCTCTATGATCTGCTTATCTTGGGTAGAACTGGTCAGAAAAGTTGAGAGAAAAGGAGGAACGTGAAGAACAAGAACTTCTACTCTTTTTCTTGGAATACAAGTTTTGTGATGGGTTCTTCCAGAAAGGATTCTTTTGTATCCTGTGTGCACTTCTCCTTTGCAAAGACAGAAACTTCCCAGTGTTGATTTTCAGTGCAGACTGAAACCAGTGCCTTTGTTTGCCTGATAATACTTTAGGAAGAGAAGAATTGTTGCTGTCTTGATACAAGGACTTGTTTGTACTATAACAGTGCCTGAGTTTGCAAAAAATCACCATTTCTGTCTGTTTTTCTCCCAATGAAGACAGCACTCATGAGAGAGCAGGCAGCAATTTGCGGTACTTTGAGAAGCTGCTGGAGAAGGAAAGAGAGGAGAAGGAGAAAGAAAAGTCGGTAAACAAGACTGTGACAACCACAGAAGCCGTGGTGCAAAGCGGAGCCTATGAGAGGCCTCTTGACTACTTGCCAGAGCGTGATATCTATGAGGCCCTTTGCAGAGGTGAAGGGGTGAAAATGGTAAGAGACAAGAATTTCCTGACTATGCCGCCTTTGCACAAGGGTGGTCAAGCTTTGGTGGGACATGGTATGTTTTTCCTTCTGTGAAGCTGTTTTCTAGGAAGAAGTTAGGTTTGGTTCTGTCCAGGCTGAGATTTGTCCCTTATCTCCTGGCTTCTCAGTCTTCAGCTGTTACACACAACCAGCTCTTAGCTGTACCTCTTAAAGGTTGTTGAAAATTGATTCTCCTCAGTCTGTCTACTCAACTTTTTCAAAGTCAGCTGTATAGATACACAGGGGGGCTTTTTCCCCTGAGAGCTGATTATGCTTTATTGCACTTAGGGAAACACATTATTCCTTCCCTTTTGCATCTTAGACATGTTCTTCTGGAGTGACTGTTTTGACCAAGTGATTTCCAGTACGTCTCAACAAACATGGCTCCAATTCGTAGTCCAGGGAAAAGAACCAATTTATTTCATCTGCATGGTCTTAATTATAAGAACCAGGCTTTTTTTACAGCTGACTGCTTGTGTAATTTTTAATCTGTAACCTGTTACAATTTAATTCTGCTAAAGGTTAGTGTTTCAAATGCTGCTCAGTGGTACTTGGAATGGGATATCTTGTTTTTAATTGCAGTAAATTGCAGAATCACTCTTGTTTACCTCTTGTATCTTCTGGTCACCTGATGGCTTTTAAGATGTGTGTGGAATGAAGCTCATCTTCTTGTCTTGCCTGTTTGAAGTTCAAGAAAAGTGTTTGAGCCAACAATGCTTTGTTTGGCATTTTGTTTCAGACACCTCGAAGACAAAAAAGGCTGTTTTGTAGGTACCATGATGGAAACAGAAACCCTCATCTGCTCATAGCTCCCTTTAAGGAAGAAGATGAATGGGACAGCCCTCATATTGTGCGATACTATGATGTCATGTCTGATGAAGAAATTGAGAAAATTAAACAACTAGCTAAGCCAAGAGTAAGTTTCCCTTTTTCCATCTCACTAATGACTGCTAATTCCATGCTTTAATCTCTATAAGCAAGGACTAGGCAAAGGCTTTGAAAGATCTGGTTTCATTCTACAGATGATACACTGCAGCTGTGAGCCTGAAGGGAATGATTTCAAAACTGCCTGGTGATGTAGAACCATAAAGCCCGGGCTCCCAAAGGTGTTCATGTATTGCTACACTTAATTATGCAAAGTTCTCAGTAAATAGCTTAGAAAGCGTTTAAAAAATTAGAGACTAGACTTGAAAAGGTAAACGACTGACTTAAAGAGATAGGACTTGGTGTGCAATATGCCTTAAGTCTGCCTTTTGAACTGGAGCCAAACTTAAATGAAATTTGAAAAGCCCAGATCCCAACAGAAGTGGAAAGAACAAAAATGAAAGTTGTGCTACAAAAATACCTAGAAGTTTGAGTTTGGGGTTTTTTTTCTGTTTGTGAATCCTGGAATCCACTGCTTCTGTTCTAAACCATAGGTGTTCCCTGTTTCTCATGGTGTGAGTTTTAGTGACTGCACACAATAAAAAAGCAGCTGCCTCATGCAAAGCTAGTAATTGTGTTTTTTCTGGAGGTGGGATTTCCTGCCTAACTGGCACCTTTCTGGCAAAAAGAAGTATGGCAGTGTGATAGCAGTAGATGCCACACTTTAGTTTTTCTGTCAGGTCTGAGCAGAATGTTAAACTGAACAAATCTTTGCTTATAGAGGAGTGGTTCATTTTAGCACTCTTCAGGCTACTGCTACGAAATATGGTACTAAAATTCCAGTGAAGATTTACCCTTCTGTAAGTATTTCAAAATGTAAGCATAAATAGTTAGAAACAGATTGAGAAAGTGATGCTTCCCAGGAACATTAATAATTTGGGATGTTTGTGAAGCTGGACTTCTATGACTACCAGCCAGCTGTGTTGGCTGAACACTCCTGTCTCAGTGAGGACTCTCACCTCCATAAATGGAGAATTTTTCCTATTACATCATAGTTGAAAACTTCAAGAGCTTCAGATAAAATGGAAGCATTCACATAGAGCATATCACTTAATCTATTTTATCAGATAAAGGACTGTCTAAAGACAGCTATTTTTTTTTTGTTTTTCCATTTTATTCAAAGTTTTATGGAAAGTCTTAATTCTTGGTCTCTGAATTTTGCATATATTACTAATGTTAGAGGAATTTTTATGTAATCTGTGTAGTATAGAACTGCAGTCAGTCCCTAGAAGAGGAGGTAAATATTATAGCCTTAAGATTCAGATGAAAATTGTCAATTTTAAAAAAGCAACCATTTTCTTATTAGTTGTCTTCCCTAAACCTATGTATAGCTCAGCTGCAGGAATAATTTTAAGTTCTGCAGTACTACTGAGAGAATGGAAAATGCAAGTCCTATGATGGTATGGTCCTTAATAAATACAGCTTAATTTTAGCCTGGAAATTTTAGTTAGTAATCATGAAAGCTTTCAGACAGAACTGTGAGTTGTTATTTTAGCTTTAGGCTCAGAAAGATGAGCACTTTCTTTATTCTAAAATACATTTGCAAGAAATTTCTACTTTTGAGTCCAAGCACTTCAACATTATCTGCAGTTTACACTTGCCAAGACTTTTTGCAGAGAAAGAACATCTGTATGTGATTGGGAGTAGCTGCAGTTGAGTTGCTTTTTATGCTTGTTTTGCAAAATGCAATCACTCTTATTCCACTTTCAAGAAGTAGATCCAGCTTTTCAGGCAATCCATCAGAGCTGGCTGGGGAGGGTCAAGAAAATTCTTAACTCTATTGATGTGAAGGTAGGTCTGCCCCATCAAAGTATGAGAACCATATTCCCAAAATTCTTAATGTTACGTGCAAGCCAGGAATGTCTGAAGAGGCAAGAATATCTGAGCTCATGCTGCAGGGTGTCAGCAGTGCAGAATTTCAGAAGGAAATAACAATGGAGAGCTTGCTAAACTAAATTCAGACTCTGAAACAGTCAATGAAGCTTCTGACCAATGAAGGGTGTTGTGATGATTCTTCAAAGCAAATGCCTCCTACAAGGCTGATTTCTCCACCCTGAGACAGGAAGCCTCACATTTATCAGTTGCTTATCCCAACTGAGATGTAGATTGTCTCTTAAATGAAGAAACCTGCCTAGGAGAGCAGATAGGGAATACTACCCAGGCAGTCAGGCTTATTTGAGTTCTGATTTATTTGGATCATATGCTAGGTGCAGAAATCAAGCAAGGATATACAAGCTTGAAAATGGCAGCAGAATGAAAAGTTTGGGAAGCAAAATTATATCCCTAAAGCTATGCTTCACTGTACCAGTGAAGAACAACATTTGGTCAGTCTGGCTCTTCTGTTATGATTTATACAGGAGAAATCTGGAACAAAATAACAGTGAGTCAGAATTACAGCAACAGCTGTGCCAAGAACTCTTGTATAGGGACAAGACAGCTGACATGGATTCTAAAGCTGGCTGGAGACTTATTTGAGGAAAAATGAAGGAAATAATGACTGCATGCTCTGAAGAAGATGCAAATGAAAGGGCTTTCTATGACCTATAATTAGGTGGAAGAAAAGAGGTATGATTTAGAGTGTGTGTGGTTGGCAGGAGTTAAATTTAAATGTGGTCTGAGCTTACAGTCAAAGAAAGGAGTGTACCAGTTCTTGTTCTCAGCTGCAAGATTGAAACCAAAGTGACCTGGTGTATTGTTAGCAGTCATCTGTCACTCTGACACCACAGCAAACCTCATCTTGCCAAGTTCCATTTTTTTTCCTACAAATCTGGTGATATGGCCTATATGTGATGATACTCACTGTTTAAAATGTGTAGGTGTGCTGTGCTTCTGCAGAGTTACCTTCATCATGTAATAACATCTCAAACAATCTCAGAACTAGATGTTCCAGGCTTCTTTCAGCTGGAAAATTTGAGCATGGGAATTTTGAGGGTTGTCCTCAGGAGTTTTCTACCACTGGGTATTTGCTTGCCCCATAATTTGTAACTCATTCTATAAAAGTTTTCACGTGTTATTTTACATCTGAGAATGAGATTGGGTTTTTAGTTCACATGAGCAGCAAGCTGATTAAAATCATGGACTATCCAATGATTTTCTCTTTGCCAGGAACTTGGACTTCATGTGTTGTTAACTTTAGTTGTTGTTCCCTCTCACTAATATTGACTCCAGCTGTTTAAAAAAAAGTGCCTTCAAAACCTGTTCAGCAAGGAACTCATGGATTTAATCAATATCATGGCTTGTGCAGTCTATCAGACTTTTCCCAGGATCAAGCGCAGGTGATGGATTGTACTTGTGTTTCTGCATGTATTGTTTTAGCATGAAATCAGATCATATTCTAGGTTGAAGCTTTTTTATCCAGTGAGATATTGAAGTTGGACAAATCAGGTGTTGATTTTGGTAAGATGTGATAAGTCTTCCATCCTGTAGCTGATGTGTTTCTTCCCCCTTGGGATTTTTTTTGGCACAGCTGGCACGAGCCACAGTACGTGATCCTAAAACCGGTGTCCTTACAGTGGCTAGCTACAGGGTATCCAAGAGGTAAGCAGAGAGAAGGGTTTAGCTCTAAGGTTTTTGTGCTTAACAGCTGTTGTCTGCAACCTGCTCTGTCTAAAAACTTGAACTGCTTTGCATGTAACTAAATCTTCCCCAACAAATGCATGGAAAATGGCTCTCTTAGCCATCTGACAAAGGCAGAAGAATCCTTCTACCTTGGGAAATGTGGTGTGGTGGTTGGTATTGTAAAATACTGTGTTTCTATCCTTCCCTTAGCTCATGGTTGGAAGAAGATGATGATCCTGTTGTGGCCAAGGTGAATCAGCGAATGCAGCAGATCACAGGGTTAACAGTGAAAACAGCTGAGCTCTTGCAGGTTGGTGCACGGGCTTCATCCTGGTGGAATTAGCTGCTGGTTAGGGTGGTCTGGTGCAGATGGATGTTCTCCCTGTGTGTGCCAGGCAGAGAAGGGTGGAGATATCAAAGAAATAGAAGATAACTTTGTGCAGGAATCTGAGATTTACCAGTTTGTTCTGAGGGAAATGCCTACTGCTTATTTTTCAAGTCTGCAAAAGCTGAATCTCTGTCCTAGTTCAACCTTTCTAAGACACGAATATTTTTTGTAGTCCTGCTATAGTCTCATATGAACTCTGATCTCTGGATGGCTGTTAGGGAGAAGAGTGCCAGTAGTACAGCACTGCCAGAATTAGCTGTACCTTAGCCCATTCACTGTTTCTCTTCCTCCATGCTTCTTGAATTCCTGTTTCAGAGCCTGAGTGAAATACTGTTGATTACAGGCTATCCATAGAAACCAGGTAATTGTGTAGTGATCTGGGAGACACATTAAGTACAGCTTCAGAGTAACTAAAACATGTGATCATAAAGTAAGTGAAGAGGTGCTTTTAAGTTACTTTTCTGTGATCCTGGGGAGGCATTTGTATGTAAGAGATCATACATGTGCAGCACAGAGTCCAATTCTGTCCCTTAGGCTGGACCCACGGGGAGCTGCACACGTTCAGGTCCCTTGTCTTCAGAGGAGGGGAAGCAAGACTGTGGTGAAACTATTGCTGCTGAATGTTAAACAGGCTGTTGTAGTGATAAATACGAACCTTCAAACTATAAAAGGGAAAAGGTACTCAAGTTGTTTCTCTTCTGCGTACCTCGCTTCTGGCAATCTAAAAATAAATTAAGTGTACTATAGATAAGAATCTTGCCACAAAGTGCTGTTTCTCCGGGCATGCTTTGGATTTCTGAGAGGAGGTGCTATTCTGCAGCAATCACTTGCAGTTCAATAGATATTTATATGCTTCCTTCTTCCATGCTGTAGGTTGCCAACTATGGAATGGGAGGGCAGTATGAGCCACACTTTGATTTTTCTAGGGTAAGATCACACTTGCAATTATTTCTTAGTGGGGTGGGGAGGAGGGAACAGTTTGGTTTGAGAGAACTTTTGAAACTGTTTTCTGTTATAGCATTTAATATGTAGGCCTGTTTCATGGATGGATTATGAATTCTGAAAAGCCTTTGCACTGCTGTCTCTGATGCTGAAAGTTCAAGAGAATAATGAACGAATCTCCCCACCTACCTTTGGGACCTTGATTCTTTGCACAGTACAGAGACTCTAAAAGGGACATGCAGCACTTGAACGTGCTCTTTCTATTGTTTTATTTGTAAACTGAGGTCTGCAAGCCCTGGGTTATGAGTCTGCCTTGTTCCATTAGGCTTCTGAGTTCAGTGACATTGTCCAAACTCTGCTTTGTTGGGTGCTTTAAAGCATTTTTCAGGAGCTGGCTGAGGAGGAGATATCCTTCCACCTCCCTCCAGAAAAGTAAACGTAGAAATCCTCGTGGGTTGTACCGCCCTTCTGACAGACCCCTGAGAGTGGCTGCAGCACTGGGATTTGGAAAGGGTTCCCTGGGTTGGTGTTGAGGGCAGTGCTCCAACAGCAGGTGGGTGTGCTGGGCCTTCATGAGGCACTAGAGGGCTCTGCCTGTCAAAGAACAGCTCTGGTTTGCTGTGAATGGGGAGAAAAGAAGAGCAGATTCTTTAATGACCCCAAACCAGTTCATGGATGTGCTAATCATACTGAAGAGCTATGGTGACTGGTAACTTCAAATATAAAATCCATCTGATGCCTTGGTTTCTGTGGTATTTCAGTGGAATCTGGCATAATTCAGATTGTCCCAGTGGTTTTACCTGGTAGGAGGGATTGCTGGAGCCAGAGCATACAACCCAATAATTGAGTGCAGAATTGAAGCCACCCAACTTAGCACTGTTTAAAAAATAAAAATAAAAACATTCCAAGTTTCAACACTATGGAAGCTTATATTCGTTAGCTTTGGCCCATTATTGAGAATTTTCCTCTTAACTTTAAGACTGCTTCATTTCCTGAGTTGAGCAAATGCTCTTAAATTCTCTTCAGAGCCTTTGAACTGAAGGACCTCAGGCATCAAGCTGGCCAATGTGGACTTTACTTTTGGATTAGGAGCTGGGGCAGAGCTCCACTTGGAACATAACCTTGGCTGCAGTTGTCAGCTGAGGCAAGGCAGTTGCAGAGGTTGCCACAGTTTTGGTCTGGTCCTGCAGGCTCTCTGTGCATCACAGACTTTCAGTGTTGAAACAGACATGCTGCTGTATCTCCCCAGCTACTGATCCGCCTTGAAGCTTTTTGTTCCCTTGCAGCTCTCAAATAGAGGCACTTTGGTAGCTGCTTATTGCAACCTGGAGATTTTATTGGTTGTTCAAGTTAGATTTTTGCTGTTGAAGTTCAGAAATCCATGGTTGGACCTGGGTTTCACAGCAGTGGCAGTAATCAGGGAATTCCCTGTATCTCAGTGTTCTTATGTTGGCTTTTTTGGATCGGATCTGCATACCCAAGTCTTGGGGTTTTTATGAACCCATTTCAGCAAAAACCACTTATTTATTAAAATACACTTCAAGCAGATTGAACTATAACATGTTAGACTGGTGGCTGGGGTTTTCCTTGCTGTTTGTCTTTTTCAATACTGATTCATTGTTTTCTTTAAATGTTGAACATTATTGCTTTTGGGTATAAAAATGCACCTTGATGTCTCTTGACTGGAAAGACTTCCTGACTATTAACAATGTAAATAAATTTCTAATTTTGTTTTTTTGAAGGCAAGAAAGACACTGGTATTCTAGATGTTCTTTCTGCTTCTACACTGGCACCAGTGTGATCTCAACTTCAACAAATGAAATTCAATGTTTTTTACAGAGTAAAGACAGTTTGATCTTTTTGATGTGGTCTTCAGTCCTAGACAGGCAACCACCTGAAACTACTATATAGTTTTGTCTGCTGTCAAAACATGCATTTGCTCTTCTCATGCCAGTATTTCTTTGAGTTGCTACATTTACAAGAATCTGTGTTATCTAAAGCCCACTGAAGATTAGTTGTTTGTGTTCACCTCAGTTGTTGACTTTGGATCAGTGCCCAGAACAATAATGGCCTGTTGTTGACCTTACTTGGATAACATCTGTGCCACAGGCCCTGAAAGCATTGCTTCTATTCTCCCTTGAGAATAGTTCAGTGCAGCTTCTCCTCTCACAACCAAGTGCTCTGTGCATGCAGCTGTGCACCCTGGCTGCAACTTGTCATGTGTTTAATGTTGCCCTGTATCAGTTGTACCCTTTCTATTCCAACTCTTTAAATTGGGCTTGAGGATCTCTGCAGAGCTGCATGCATGTAGCACTGGTGAGAGCCTGTTTGGAACCCAGGTTAAAGCTGTTGTCTGTTGCAGCGACCCTTTGACAGCACACTCAAATCGGAAGGAAATAGGCTAGCGACGTTTCTTAACTATGTAAGTACCTCTGCCTGTCTACTGTCTGGGAGCTTGAAATTTGCAGTTATTCTCATTTAATTTTATAGAAAGATGAGCCAGATGCTTTCAAGCGGTTAGGGACTGGAAATCGTGTGGCCACTTTTTTAAACTATGTAAGTATGATGATCCTTTATGCGCTGAGTGTAACTTGAGCAGCATCTTGTTTTCAGCTTGTGCAGTTAGTCATTTGTAGATATATTCTGGCCTCTAGCAGTACGGATTTCATTGTTCTTGCAGCATCAGGTGCTGTCCCATCTGAATTGATAGAATTCAGGTGGTATTTAACCTCAGAGCAGAAAATTTGAATATAGGACCCATCTTCTCCTTTTGGCCACTCTGCTATGGAATCTTTTACTTAACTGGATTCCATGGGGGGAGATAAGAATTTGGCTTATTTCTCAAAGGGAAATACTTGGGGTACTTGTGTGGTATGCTGTTGGAGAACTTGACTATCAGTCACTTAATGTGAGACAGTCGTATTTTTCCACCACTGTCTGACAGCACTTGATGTTGTGGTCTATCAGCCTCTTCCTCAGCTGTGTGGCAAAGCCAGAGTTGCTCAGCACAGCTGCTGCTTCAACAAGTGGAGGGAGGCAGGGCTGATAAACTTGGTGCAACAGGGTTACAAGTGCAGATTTTAAAGATTCATTAGTTGCATGCATTATACGGCCCACAGACCATGTACACTGGAATCCTAAACATTCCTGCTACTGGCAATAGTGGCCTTGTTTTCATAGTAGTCTTCTGACGATATTTTATCTACCAGCCTATACTCACTATATCTTTAGGGTCACCTCATCTTCTGTGTTCAACATTTGAGTGATACAACTTAAATGTTTTGTCACAGAATTTTTAATTTGATGGCTGATACCATATTTTGAGAGTGAAATGCAGCTCAAAACAGAACCAGAAACACTTTCAACTTGATATGGTGTGGAGGGAAATAATCTTCAAAACAAGAATTGGAGTAAAATGGGTAGCTGTGAAATATTCTGCTGCAAAGTGATCTTAATTTTAAATTGCGTCAATCTGTATTTTGTTTGCTTCTCAAAATTTTGGACAAGGCTTGATTTAGAAGGAACAATACACATCTTCTCTGCCAGTTGTACATGGTCAAAGGCACTTTGACCTTGTTTGTCCCATGTAGAACACACAACACGTCATACGTGTACCAACACCCTTACTAAAAAGAGTGGTTGTGTGGCTCAGACATAGGTATTAACTTGCCAGGCTGCATGCACACGCTTTCTAGTTGGAAGGGGCAAAAACTTGTGCACCTGTGGCATCTTATGCCCTTTTATTGTAGATACCAAGCAGGAGGGCACCAGAGTGGTAATAACATCTGCTTTAAACAGAAATCCAAGTTACAGTAGGAATTGTGGGGACTTGGGGAGTGTATTAATAGTAGTTTTTAAATTTGATGGGAGCTGGATATGACTAATTTGATTGTTTTAATTAGAGTCTGATCCAAAGCTTACTGAATTCAGTGGAAAGACTTCCTATTTTTAATGGGAGTGTTTCCAGGAACTTTGGTGGGTTTTGAGTCAAGTCTAGAATTTACAATAAATCCATTGTTACTGATGAATTCCATAGGGTTAAATTCATTCCAGTGTAGAAGGGCAAAACAAAGATCCACGGTTTACTTTAGAGTTACATAGCTGTAGCTGTTAAAGCTTGAGATGCCTAAAGCACTTGAAATTGCGTAAGACTGCCGGTGAACAGCATGGAAACAGTGCACAAAGAGAGGCTTTCTAATAGTTTGTGTAGTTTTTGAAGTGGTTGACCAAGATGCATAAACTAAATTATGGAAATGAGTTCCAAAGGCATGGTTTCAATTTGTGAGGAAACATGTGGTTTAACAGACAGTTGGATTCTTAATTGGACCATCAAGTGGAATGAAATTCTTGAACAGATTACTCTGAAATCCTCTCTCTTGTTTTAGAGTATTAGCTTATTAACATTGCAGGTACACAACTTCTAGTGGCTATTTGACGTAGATGATATATAATCTAGGCAATATATATCTAGACATATATAATCTGGACAAAAGCCTTCAGCCGAAATAAAATCCTTCAACAGCAGGTACTGCTTCTTCTGCAGTTTGTGCTGGTTGAAGTGCACCCTCCTCACCAGTGCTGCTTGTAGAGGTGCAAGTGGAAATCTCAGGCTTTGGGGCAGTTTAGCTTGTGGGACTGTATAAAAAGCCTTGTAAATGGACAGTTTGTGGACTCTGTTTTCTCAGATGAGCGATGTAGAAGCTGGAGGAGCTACAGTTTTTCCAGATTTTGGGGCAGCAATATGGCCCAAGAAGGTAAAGTCTGTTTATGTGTTTGGGTTTATTCCTTCTCTCTCCAGTTGCTGTCTCTTCCTCAGCACAGACCACGTAAAAGTCAGTTGATGTGACAAAGTGCATGTCATTGCAGCTGTAGTGATCTTGCAGACTAAAGGGCAGCTCCCTTTGTTGGTGTAATGTGTGAAGTGAACAGTTTCTCTGTACAGCTGTTTATAACAAAGTAAACTTGTGTTCAGTAGAATTCCTCTGTACTCCGAACATGGCTGAGTTAGAACAGGACTAAGGGTTTTCCATGTGCTGTCAATGGTGACCTGTTAAAAGTGCTTCCAGCTGCCTGCAGCTGAATCCATATGCATCCCCTCCCCTAACTGTAACCTGGTCATATTGACTAGGGTCTGACTAATCCAGATTGGATCTCACTTTTCAGGGAACAGCAGTGTTTTGGTACAATCTCTTCAGAAGTGGTGAGGGGGATTATAGAACAAGACATGCCGCTTGCCCGGTTCTAGTAGGGTGTAAATGGGGTAAGTAATACTTGTTCAGGAACAAAACCTGAAGGAAGGCTCGTGTATGTAAAGCTGGGGATATACTGACCCCCTATAAAAGCATTTGATAACCTGGGTGTTGCCATTTCAACTACTGGAGTCATTTGGCCATAATGAAATTTCCTGCTGTTGATCTCACAAAGTATTATGCAGCTGCATTTTTCAGCTGTAGCTTTTCTAGTGAGTTTTTGTGTCAATGGCAGCACAAAGTGTAAGACTGTCACTGTGTTTATGTAACGTACCAGCATCAGAATGACTTGAATTATCACTTGGCTAGAATCAGGCCTGTTCCTACAGAGATCTGTGCACAGTTCTAGCTGCAAAAGGATGAGAGCTCCTTGTAAGGTAAATGGGAGTGTGTGGACACGAGGAATTTCTGCTTCCTGCTGAAAGCTTCTCAAGCTTCATGTCATCCATTCCCATACCTATATCCCCCAGCCTCCAAGGTATTCCCCTGGATTGCCAAAACATGCTGTCAGTGATACCAGCCCCAGAATACACTGCTCTGTTAATGTTGGCTCCAGAATTGTGCAATGGGGAAGATCCTTTCTTCCCCAGCCATTTGCATCTTTCTAAGTATTTTCCCTTGGGTGAGTGGAAAACTATAAGCATGGATCCCCAAACTTGAGAGATTTTACTTAAAGTATTCATCTACGTTGTGATGATACCCACACTGGGTACATAGTGATAAATAATTCTGGTTCCCTGTTTCCACAGTTTCAAACAAATGGTTTCACGAAAGAGGAAATGAATTCTTAAGACCCTGTGGGAGGACAGAGGTTGACTGACATCCAGCCTTCTGCAGACCTTTGTTTCTGTCTCCTTTTCTACTGTTGTTTGTTCCAGTTCATTTCTAAGAAATGATCCATCTTTTTCTCCAAGGGTCCTGGCACTTTACAGCAAAAGAACAATAAAATGTGCAACATCTGTGAAAGAAAGTAAATGGCATTGTATACATCCTTGTGTTTTGGTTGCTGTTATTTCCACATTTCCCCCGCCTTTCTCCCTACAGTCTTCCTCTGTAGTAATGGTGCAAATAGTGCTGTGAGCAATTCTGTTTATTTGGGTGCTTGGTCTTGTGCCTTTTGTACCTCAGAAGATTTAGATGTTAAATATTTCTCTGAACCAGAGTTGGTTTTTTTTAAAATTTTATGTACATGTTGATTTTATTGTATTCCTATGGATCGCAAGTTTTAAAGCAAAAATAAATGTTCTTTCCATAAAATGATTCTCTATTTGGGGTCCTTAATCAATGCATCAGTGTTTGGTTTTAGGGAACAGTGGGCCTTTACTTTTTCTTCTGAGGGCCTGTTGCCTTGCTGCCTTGTTGCCCTTTTCCTGTAGAAAATCCATCATGGTTTTGGACAGTGTTTTGTCTAAAACTCCAGTTCACAAGACAGAACTGTTGCATCTTCTACTGAAATGGGAAAGATGTAATTTGTGTATTGAAACTATAATGTGTCTTGGGAGCAGAGAGGCTGCTTATTTTGTGCCCGTGGCAACTGTGGCGTCAGTGTTTTACACTTACGAGAAGCCTTTTCCTGTGGTGTTAACTCTCCTTCTGTGGGGTACTATCTGTTTTTAACACAAGCAGTTACAAAAATCTGAAGCCTTTCAAGAATATTGATAATCTTGACAATCCCTGATTCTAAAAGCAGACATCTGCTGATGAAACTTTTTCCCACAGGAGTACCTGAACTCAGCACTTATGGAAATCAGTAGGATGTTTTGCAAGCAAATTTTAATCTACCTTTGTAGGCTGGAGGAGGGTTTTGTCATGCGCTTTAGACAGGCTGGGAATAATGGTGCCCTATGATTCTCCTTTGCCCTTTTGCTCTGTTAACAGGTGAGTATTGGCCCCAAGCCAACACATGGAGGACTGAAAAGAAGTCCCATTTCTGAATTACTTGTGAAGAAATGAGGGTTAATTGCTGGGAAAAAAGGGCAAAAGTTATGGAGAAACAGGCAAATGTTTCAGAAATGTAGGAACTTGGTGTTTGTACCAGGTTCTTGTACCAATATGGGGCTGTGCAGGTGGATTGACTTTGGATCTCACCCTGGCTGTGTGTGGTTTGGGCCTGACTTCATGGGACTGTGGATGAGTGCAGGTGAACTGAAAGCCAGAATTGGTAATGGTTGTACAACCATAAGCTAGTGCTTAAAGCCATGCTTGGGTGATAGTTAATGTATCAATCCATGGAACTGTCTTAAGAAAGTGAAAGAAACTTCAATTGCAGGGAAGCATCCACTTGCAAGTCAGGGTTGTCGTAGGACCAAGGCTGGTTTGCTTTGTGCTTCTGCATTGCCCTGTGTTGTGCAAAGACTGAGTGATGTGAGGCTTCAAACAGGTGTTGGGTGGGGTTAGAAGAAATTCTCCTGCTGTCCTCTTAGGAGAGACTCCTGGAACAGGAGAGTTTGACATGTTAGATATAACAAATGTCATCAATTTAGTCTATCAGTATTAAAGCAGTGTGACTCAGCAATACCTCTTCATGTGCTCTTGTATTTCATATGTGAAGAATTGATGAATTGGAGGGTTATTCCTTCATTTAGATGCAGCGTGCACCTGTACTCACTAAAGCTTTAGTTTTTCTGTTAACCGGGCACAACTGATTGAAGAGAGAGGCCTTTCATAGTTCAGGCAGAGACTTGCTGAGCTCAAGTTGTTAATACTGAAATGAGAATCTAGACTTATAACTAAGCTTTGTGTGAATACTTACAGAAGGTAGCTAGAGGAGCTGCAATATTTTTTTCCTAAGAGCTTTAAAGACACAGCACAGCAGACCTCAATAGCTGCTCTCTAATCTCCCAGGGCAATCCTTTGCTTACCATGAATTTTGTGGTTGCTGGATGGCTGTTCAGAATATTGCTGACCTCCAGTTTTCTTAGTAAAATCTCTCAGCATAACATCAACTTGGGAAATAAGGAGTTTTGCTTTGTAACAAAGTATTCAACATGTGACAGTCTTGCAGATGCGAACAAGTGATGTTGAACCAAAGCCACAGTCTCTGTCTGGAACACTCTGGGTTTTGGGGGAAGGAAGAGGAACCTGTTTAGACTTTGTCAATGTGGTATGTTGACAAGATAAAGTTCACGTCAGGACTCTGGCCAAAAACTGCACATCCCACTTCTGAAATAGCATAGTTGGCTGGGAAATACCATTGTTAACTGTGTGTTATCATACTGAACTTCTAAAGATAATTTTACTTGCTTGTTTGCTCTGGGAAAAATCCTATTCTGTCTCCTCAGTTGTTTTTGGCCTTGTTCCCATCTAAAGGAGGAGGTGATGAGTGTGGATGCAGAACTACTTGAATGCCAAGCTGCTTTTGGTGCTGTGTGCAGGATTTGCTTACTGCTAATCTGATCTGAAGAGTAACAGATAATAAATACAATAATTTGAGAGAAAAAAGCATATGTGGCTTGTAAGACTCACTAACCTCCCAGGCATATTTGTGTAGTCTGTTGCATTATACTCCCTATTCTGTCTCCTGTCATTGTAGAAGATGAACAGAATATGACAGCATAAATTTAAGCCTATGGGATAGTTCTTAGACCTAAAACAAAGACGTTTCAAATGCTGGAGCACATCAGCCTTTCTGCATCTAGGCACAGGGAGTTCCTGGCAGTGTATTACTGGTAAGGGGAGTACTTAGGTCTTGTTGAGACTGAAATGGTTTTTCTCCTGACATCATGTATGCTCTTCTTTATTTCCCAGGGTTTAAGTACTTAGCACTGACAGACACTGTAGATGCTGACTCTGGACCAGTGGCTACCAGTTACTTTGAAGTGCTTTGGACCTTTTCTGGCCACATCTGGTGGAATTAGCTGGAAATGAGGTCTGCAAGGTGCTGCCCTGTATGACAGATACTGGTGAAGGCAGACACTATATGAGCTCTTATGGAAAGATAATTTCTTATCTTGTGTAGCTTTCATAGTGGTAGGAAGAACAACCACCCTCCGCCCATGCCAGTAATCCACATCCTGGCCTGAATGCTGCATTAGGTGGATATATACTGTGTCACTGAGCAGTTATGCAGCCCTCCAGCTGGGTTAGGAAATCACCCAAAATATTCATGTTCAGCTGCACAGGCTCAGTGAAGTGCTCATCATCTTTTTGCCTGCATTAGAAGTTACTTCTCTTTCCTGTTACAGTAGAACAGCATGTGAAAACCATCAATCTAATCACCTTAGATGGAAAAACTGGCATCCAGGCTAAAACGTGTAGTGGGAGTGGTGAAAGAGTCTGGCTGGCATGGACATGGGAAGCTGTGCAAGCCCCCATGAGCAGTTGACATGCTCTGCTTCAAGGGGGACCACATTTGTGTTATACAAGACTGTTACCTTGTCTGGGCTATGGACTCCCGAATGCAGGAAGAGGAAGGGTCTTTTTTCAGTGATGCTGAGTTGTATTTGAGATGAGGGTGGTGCATGTATGTGTAAAAGGCAGCCTAGGACATAGCTGTCCCCCAAGCCTCTTCTTTCTGTTCTTCCTGCACCCTGAGATGGTGCTGGGGGGTTCAGCACAGCAGGTGACCTGTCAGCAAAGCCAGGCAGTTCGTGCTCCAGACTTACCTCTGCTTAGTAAGCATTTTGCCAAACACAGATTTTGTTTCCAAAGCCCTGGGAGAAATGCCCCCCAGGTATTGTCCAACTTTCAGAGATGACCTTTGGCTCGAGCATGCACATCAGGATGTTTCTTTTGAAATTCCTGATGAGGCCTTGAGAGAAAGCCAAGGATAAAACCAAACTGCTCACTTGGTATTAGGATCAGCTAGGTCAAAACTCACTACAGACATAAAGAATTGTTTGAAATCTGTTTTTCTCTCATGCTCTAAGGCCTCTCAACTGCATCAGCAATGGGTAAGGGAGCTGGGGTCATGGTGCCCTGAGCTCCTCTGGCAGCACCTTGCTGTGCATGGGCAGGTGTAACCAGAGCGTGACCCAGCACCCAGCTCCTTGCCGGGGCAAAGGAGAGAAAGGAACCTGGTTGCAGTCTGAGTTTCCAGCTGCTGGGGCAAGTGGGCAGTGGCAGCTGCAGGGATGTGATGTGCAAAGGGTCAGCCCCAGGGCTGCAGCTTGTGGCTCAGGTTAAACTCCTGTCCACAGTATGTTCTGCTGTGGATCTTTGTGCAGCCTAGCTACCAAAAGCAGCTGTGGTAGCTGCTGTTTGCTGGCCAAGGAGAGTATGGGTGAAGCTGTTTGGTGGCGTGTTGTTTTGGGCTAGAAATCTAGTTTATCAGGTGTTATGCATCAAGATTTGGGTTGGAAATAGCAGACCTCATGTCCTGATTTAAAGGACAGGTGTCTGCCAAGGAAGGCGGGAACCTCCCTTGGAATGGAAAATATGAATCTCAAAATTAGTATAACTTTGAAAATACAGGGCTTTCAGGCAAAGATATGGGAAAAGGAATAATAGTGCTTTACTAGAATATATATATGACAAGACAAACAAACAGCAGCAACAGCAGCAGCACCAAACCAAACCAGAGAACCAGCAGCTGCCTGCTCGCGGCTGTCAGGCGCTCTGCCCTCGGTGCAGTTCCAGGCACGGCCGGCAGGGGCGCTGGGGGCTCTCAGTCAGGCAGGGCGGGGGCGATGATTCCCCCCGGCGGGAGAGAGGGAAAAGGCGCTTCCCTCACAAACCCCCAGGGCAGCTGGCCACGGGGCCCCTCCGAATGGTGAAATGGGTTGCAGCAGGAACCTTGGAGCGGTGGCTGGAAGGACAGAGCCGGGCACACCCATGTAGCAAACAAAATGTAGCAGAAACTCTGCAGCTCTAGCAGGAGCTGCGGGAGATTGGGTAGAGACCGGGTGTCCGGTTAAAGTGTAGCAAAAACCCGAAGCAGCAGCAGAAGACAGTGGGGCTGGGCAGCAGCAGCCGGGCTCCTGAAAGCAGCCGAGGGAGGCTCCCTGAGAGGGGCTCAGGGTCCCGGGTTTTCCCCTGGAGCACCCCAGTAGATGGTGAGGGTCCTTTTCCAGAGAGGTTGGGTGATGATAAAGTCTCAGTTCAACAGCTGCTCTTACACGCAAAGGCTCACCCACGGTAGGAGAAGCAGTGGGAGGACAAAAGCTCCATAGTGGCAGTGAATCCTCTGGGCAGCAGCGGTCCGGCACCAAACCTCACCTGTCTCCACTCCGATCCTGAGAGAGAAAGAGAGATAGAGGGGAGCTGAGCCCAGCCCCTCGCCCGCCAGCCAAAATCTTGTGGTGTCTCTGCCCTTCCCAAGAGAAAGCCCCCCCAGCTAAGAGACTGCAGTCAGCTGCACCCTTCCCCTTCCTCCTCCTCTCAGCCACATACTTTGTCTCTCATGTACCAGTCATTATCATCTCTTAGGCAACAAATGGGAGAAAATTCCCTGAGAGAAAGAAAACAAAAAGGAAAATTCCTAACCTCCAACACCTCAGTGTGCCTCACGGTAACCTCAGGTGTTTCTGACTCCTTGTTTCTTGAGAAGCTTGAGAAGTATTTATGAAATGATCCTGTTTTTCCCTGATAAGGGCAGAGTTCTGCCCCTTTCCTCATGCTGTGATAAGGGATGGACTTTGGGGGCAGCAGTGGCTCTGGCTTTGCTTAGTTTACCCTTGGAACATCCTTGTACTTCTGCTTCCTGGTGTTTCAACTCTCAGATTATGAGGAGCAGGCAAGTTTCACTGCATTGGCATATTGGTGCACTTTTGTTGAAAAACAGGATAGCTCAGTTTAGGCAGGATCATCTCCAACCACAGGCTGCAATGTGATTTCTCCTTAATGCTCTCTGCTTCAGGCTCTCACCTGCAAAGCAGGGACTGGACTCAAGGATGCCTTTTTTTGCCTCATGCTCTAGTGTGACGGTGGGAGCCCTGCATCTTCTGAAACCTGAGGATGATGTAAAATTATATAGGAGTGAGCTGGGTGAACACCAACATCCCCTTGTGTGGTTGCTGATTGTTTAGGGCGTCAGGCACTTCATCGTTCCTTGTAGCTGCAGAGCATATTGTTGTCAGTGTCCATATCTGCAAAGATAATGGAAGACTGATACATCACATTGCACATTCAGACCTGATGAACTTTCTGAATTTTCTCTGCATGTCTGGGCTGGGGTGAAGTGATTCACCCGCCAAGGTTCAGCAATCCCGTGGCCACATCCATTTGTACACCTCGAAGAAGTCTCCAAGTGATTCATCGCCTGGAAAAACAGCTGGCTGATCCTCTTCTGCAGAAGATGAGTTGGGCCCATGGGTCATGTTTCTCTGGCCCTGGAGCAGCTGTGTGTGATTTGGTTTGAGAATGGCAGCTGCAGTCAGCTGTGAGCATTACCCACCTGCACTCCAGGTGTGCAGCAGCCCCAGTGGCATCCCTGAGCCCTCTGTGAAGGGTGCAGCCACGGCTGCTACACCACGGGCAGGCTGGCAGTGAGAGCTCACCTCCTCTTGCTACAGTATTTTGCTTGTTTCTGCACTGATTTCCTCCACTTCAATTTTGAGTGGGTGCAGATAAGTGAAATGTTTCTGACTCAGTGAAGTATGGGAATCTGTGAGCCTTAATACCATCTGTGGCCTTAGGTTGTCACTTCCTAACAAGTGTTAATTTAGTCATGCTGTAGGCTCTCACTTTGCCACCACACATGTATTTTGGTGTGAGAAGCACTGAAAAATGTGTTACTGACCCATGCAGGATGGAGGCAATTGCTGGCTGTGCTGTCCCCAGCCTGCAGGATGTCACCCTACTAATACGGAGTCAAGTCTGGCTCTTGTAGGTGTCCTCCTTTACCATGCAAGGGCTTAATCTGTTTCCAGCATGGCTTTCTCCAGCTCCTCTAGCTTTCTCCAGTTAGTTTGAGAACACATGCTCTTGTTCTGGATGTGCTGGTTGCAGTTGGATCCCACCTTCTCTGCAGCTCAGCCTCTCATGGGGGGTTGCTCCAGCTCTACTTAGAAGGACGGAGCTGTTTCAAATTAGTAAAGAGTCTGAGGTAATTGAGCTCTTACTCATGTAGTTTTACCCCTGCCAAAATAAACGATGGAAACCTCTAAACAAAGCCATCGGCCAACAGAGGCTCTGCTCACCAACCTCCCCCATTGATGCTCCATACACAGAGAAGAACCAGCTGGGTACAGCTTTTGGGCACTGCCACTGTGTGGAAATGTCCTACTATGCCACATTCAAGCAAGAAAGAGTTTGTACGTCACACATTTAAAAGAAACTATTTCTGCATTGACATGTTGCCTAGAAATTCAGACTCCTTAATGACTCAGGTTTGTACCTGAGTAAAACAAGCATCTGAATTGTTACATCTCCCAGCTCGGAATCTTCCTTCCCACAAGAGATTCCCTGTGACTGCACTGTCCATGACAGAAAAACACTGGCAAAAAAGCCCTTTGAGTCAGAAGCTTTGCACAGGCTGCATTGCTGTGGTTTCATCTCTGTGTTTTGCTCTTGAGTAAATGATAGCTTGGATTTTCAAGACAATTAGCCTGCATTTACTCACAGGAAAGAGGAAATGTCAGGCTGGAGCTGGTTTTGAAGTGGTACAGAGGAAACGTTTGTACAACTTTGGGTGCATTTAAAGGTGGAGGGGAGCAGCCATGAGCTGCATTCTTGGTAAGCAGAACCACGTCTTGTAGCACCAAGTGACATTACAGCAGTGTGTAATGTGTCAAGGGTCCTTTAGCTACCAAGGACTGACCAGAACCCCATAGCAGCACTCCCAGGAATGGAGTCAGAGCTAATGCAAGCTTTTCCATGAGTTCAAAGTAATACTCCCATCCTTGTTAGTTGTGATTTGTCCCCAGTGGCCCCAGGTAGCCAAAGCAAGCAGCGGTGTCAAGGATAATCACCCTTGTGAGTACCAGACCTTTGTTTCTGAAAACGATTTAATGAGGAAGTGCCATTTTCAAGTTATATCTGTGAAGCCACAAACATGAAGCTCCAGACAGATCAGAAGCTTCTTGCTAAAACCCTTGTGCAATCAGTGCCTTTTTTTGACACTTGGCATTTGGTTTTGCCAAGGTGCTGCTCTGGCTGGTTGCACTTTCATGTCTTTCAGAAATAGCAGTTCTGAGTTCAGGAAGTGTGAAGCGTGTGTTGTACCCAGCTGGGAAGTTGGATTTTACAAACCCAAGCCTGGAGCAGGACTGGGTGTTCCCAGAAGCGCTCCTCTCCCTCATCTCTCCTGGGTATTTTAGTTCCAGCACTGCCCTGCTCCTTCCATCCTGGTGAGATGCTGCCAGATGGGGTTTGTCTCACCCAGTGCTAGGTGCCTCCTTAGGGAGGAGGAAGTTTGCAGGCACCGATGGAACAGCAAATAGCTTGGAAAATACCTCTCCCTCCATTAGATCAGAAAAGGCACAATCAGACTGGGGTGAACAAGTGCAGAGTGGTCCACCTGACTGTGAACAAACCCTTTCCTCACTTTTCATCGCTGTTCAGTGGCACCTATCTGTTTTTTACTGAACCGGCATAAAAATTACTGCAAGAGCTGACAACAGATAAAACAGACCAGGAAGATTTTTATCTCTAAGAATTCTTGCTTAAAGGAAGCTCAACACACGATGCTGCTGCATGAAGAAACCACCATCAGGCACTCAATATTCTCTAAGAAATGGCCCAGCACAGCTCTGGAGCCTGATACACAGCTAAAGGCAACTGCATCTCCCACCCCATCAGTTCCAGGTGGCGCAACTCAGCACTTCCCTGTATCAAGGCCCGGGTGTCTGGAGCCAGTTGTGCAGCTGAGGGGATTGGGGGGTTGGATAGCACCCACTGAGCCTGGCAGGGCTGAGCAGCTGCACCCCGTGCTTCAAGAGGGACTCTGTCCTGTGAATCCCCCCAGAGCTGCCCCAGCAGCACTGTGCTAATTCTACTTTTCTTATAAATATTTCTCAGGTTAAATCTCTTACATGTCCTAGACCACAGAGATAGTCAAGAAACCCCTTTCTCAATGAAAGGATTTACCCAGCCATGCTTGTGTTATCAGAAAAACTTCCCGAGCTCTTAATACATAACAGCCCCTGTTAGCTGGACACTTGCCCCATCTAAATTCTGCTTGTAAAGCCACAATGAGTTTGCAATTTGGGTTTAATCCTATGGGAAATAATAATTTGGGAAATTCTTCAAAGACAGCACTGTTAAACACTCCCCTTGCCCAGGCTTGACTGTGGCTGGCTCTGAAGCTGCCCTTGGGGTGTCCCCTGCTTGTCCTGTGTGTGTGCCACCAGCTCGTGCTCAGGCTGCCACGTAGCTGCAAGTGTGGCTCGAGAGCTGTGCGGGGAACAGGGAGGCTGATCCCGTCCAGCTGGGCCAGCTGCTGGCCAGAATGACCAGGATAGTGTGAGAAGGAGCATTTGGAGCTTGAGAGGGAGGAATTAATGGAATAATTCATCTGGAAGGGACCTGCAGCAATCATCTAGTCCAACTGCTTGGCCACTCCACAACTGAATTGTATCCTAGAAACCAATGTTCCCTTATTAAATGCATTTTAGTTGAAAAAAACCAAACAAAACCAAAACAAAAAAAAAATTTAAAATATGCCAAGTGTTATTAAAACAAACTCCCTGTTAGTAAAATGCTGAATTCTCACTTGTGAGTGATGCTCATCCCTTAAGTGCCTTCGAGGAGCCTGTGCAGTGCTTGGCAGTGGGAGCAGCAGCCAGCTTGTTGTGGTGGCCCTGAGCCATGGCTGGGTGAAAGGACAAAGTGATAGTTGTGGATTCCAAAACTGAACAAAATCATTTTCCACAGAACAAGCCAAAGTATCAAATAGTTGTGCTCAGTCTACACAGTAAGTTGATGCAATATCCTTTGGAGAGGGGCAGGAGAAACAAGTGACCTTGTTTCCTTAGCATGTTACCTGGCATAAATACAGGATATTTTACACTTCCAGCAGCTTTTATAACTCACAGTCGGGTTTCCCTGGGCCGAAGAGGGTGTGGGTGGGATCTGAGGACCTTGCAGTGGAAGCACACCTGGGACCTGTGTTATTCAGCACATCAAAGCATGGCAGAGTGGAGCCTAAAGAGTCTAACTTGTTTGAGAGCACTGCTTAGCTGCTCTGTGGACCCTGTTGTTGGCATGGCTTGTTACCGACAAAACAATTTTTAACCTTTCTGACAAAAGTCAATAATTCAGAGGCAAAGTGGTATGTTCCAAAGTGACAGTGGATGGCAAAAGAGCTTTCCACAGGGCTGACAGAGGAAGTTCTGTTCTTCTCCAAGAGCTTAGGCCTGTCCTTTCCCAGTCCTACTGTTTGCTGCAGGCTGGTAGCTCTGTTTCTAAGCCAGGCTAGGGTTTACACATAAAAGCTGGAACTAATATTTCACTAAAATGGGGTGAAAATTAAAATGGAGTTTTACTATCGAGAGGTATTGTTTAGTTAGCACAACAGAGATCTGCACCAGGTGTGAAACGGCACCTGTACAAAGTGCTGGGAACCAGCCTTGATTCTTGTTAAAGCTGGGCCTGACGGTGGCGGTGTTTTAAGGGAGAGCAGCTGTGTAGCTCCTGCAAGAGTCAGTTGTGGGCAAAGCTTCCACCTGACCATCGCCTCCAGGTGTGTCACTACCTGCTATGGGCATCGTTAAATTGATCAACTAGAACTTAAACTGCCTTGCAAATAAATAGTGTTGCCTCTGGGGCTACTAGTTAGTGCTCAGTATTGCATTTTAATGCCTTTTCACTTAACTGAAGAAGTGCTGCTGTAACTGGAAAGCCACAGTAGCAGAAGAGCTGCTGGGTACAGATGTATTCTCTAGAACTGAGAGGCTTTGTGAGTAACGGCTGGATAAAGGATGTTTCTGATGATTGATTTGAATCCTAGTGAGGTCACAGAATGAGACGCTCATTTGAGCTCCTGGAAATCATGTTATACTTTCTGCTGGATTGCTGGTCTGCAAACCAGACCTGACACGATGGGCCTGAGCCTGCCCTACCTTCACAGCCTGGCAGGGGATGGGAACCAGGTGGACACTGCAGCGAGATCTGCTGCTCTCAGCTGTGTGGTTTGGGGAGGCAGAACCCATGCCTGGGATGCAGAGCCCCTTATCCAGGGTTCTCCATCCCCAATCTTCCAGCAGCACTCTGTTCATGTCAAAAACTGAAGTAAGCTCATTTTAATTTCACTTTACGTTCTTTTGGGGAATGAATTCTGGACAAGGCAGGAAGTGGGGGTGAATCAATGACCACTGTCTGTGCTCAGCTCCCACCACATCAACCACAGCCTTATCTCGTCCCTCAAGGGAGAGAGGTCTTGATCTATCACACCTCTTTCTCTTTTATTTTCTAGCTTCCTTTATAACTTTTCTAAAACTAAAATACCTTTTAAACCTCTTCCATTGCAGGCTGTCAAAGATCGTAGGTGACTCTGTTCTGTGTAGCATCTTGGCAAGAAAAAAGAAGCAATAAGGTAAGTTTATTCCCATGGTGTATGTTGGAAATTACCAGATAGATCCAGTAGCCCTCTGGCTCCAGCTGTTTTATTTTTTCCACAATTTATTTGAAATGTGCAATTTTTTGAGAGTAACATTTAAGTTCAGGAAGAGCAACCATTATTGTGATACATTTAAATATGCCCGCAGTTTCTGGGGGAACTGTGGCTTTTCAAGGATGATGTGTCTGGATTTATGTAGGGTGGATCGCTACTGAGTGACTCAGGAGGTGAATGGGATGCGCCTCCTGCTTGTCTGCAAGCAGGATTGCTCAGGCCAGGAGAGAGAATAGGGAAGATGTTGTTGCAGGTAGCAGAGGGATGGGGCTTTCCCATTCTTTCTGTTGTTTGCTCATGGTAGGTGGTTAAAAGTGCACTCAGGTTCCTACGGGGTTCTGTCCTGCACCCAAAGTTTAGACTCTGTGGTGAGGACAGAGAAGTAATATTTAATTGCAAGTGATAAAAATTAAAAGCTCTTGCATGTGAAGTGTATCACAGATAAAATATGCTTCAAGACACTCGAGCCCAGTACTTACGGAAGTTATTAGAGTGCAGATTGTGCTACTGCCAAGAATATGAGATTCAGTTTTCTTTTTTTTTCCATTGCCTTTGAGAATATTTAGAGCATTGCACTTGAAACGCTTCAAAGTCTGGATGAAGATTCAAATAACTTAGGAAATTGGATATAGAGAATTAGGGTTGGTTCAGGATTGTTTCTGACCAGAATTGGATGGGGTTTCTGTAGGTCTTACATCTTTGGGAAATGAATTCTTTTATACCTTTTACATAAGGTTACTGTCATAGACTTATAGTCTGTGGATTGCTGATGTGCTGTTAGCTCAAATAAATGATTTAATGCATGACATTTCTTCTACTGACTTTTTTTTAATAGGAGTTTTTAAAATTACTTTCCATTCTGTCTTGTGGTTAGTGTTATTATTGTTGTTATTATTATTATTGAAGGCTATGGTTTCTTTTAATAAGAATATATTCTTTGTCTGCTCACAGCATTTGTGACTCAAGGATGTGGCTAACAGCTCTTTGTGTCTTAAGAAACAAAAAAAAAAGAGTTTTAAATATTTCAGCTATGGTAAACAGGTACTGTAGCCTCAGTGCCTGGTTTATTTCCCCACTCTGATAAATTCGTGGGAAGGATTTACAAGCTGAAGTTCTCTGCCTGTGTTTCCTTTGGGTCAAATCCTGTGGGTTAAACTTGTGCAACTCTTCTCTCCTAACTCTATATTGATGGATGATATCAAGAATCATCATAAATTATGTGTCTTCTTCTATCTTTAGAAGCACTGGCATTAAGTATAGGCTTCATGAGAGTGTTTTTAAAAGCTTTTCCCAGGTTTGGTTGTTTTATCATTATACATACTCTGAGACCTGAAAAAACACCAGGATGCTGGTGCATATTTTTTGTATGCTTTTATATAGGCTTTGCTCGATTGTTCCATCTCATAAAACATGAGGAATACTTGAGCATGGCTTTGACCTTGAGGACTTTGTGTGAGAGGAGGGCAACATATGCATGCAGGAAACATGCAAAATAAATGCATTCATAAAGTTGGTGAGGAAAATTCTGCTGCTGCCTACCCAATTTGAAAGGTCAAAATTTAATTCTAAGCTGGTTTTCTTTTCTACATTTCCTTGATGCAAGGGCTACAAGTAGATGTAGGGAAAAATAAATATCTGTATGTGGGGAGTGACCTGAATTTAAGAGTGGGTATAGTAAGAATATGAGTAGGTGGTTGGGGTTTTTTTCCCCCTTTCTTTATGAACTTAAAAAACCAAATATGAGTCATGCTGGGAGTGCTACAGGACTTTCTGATCAAGTCAGTGGAATACTAAGCCCAAATGTCATGCTCGGAATTTTAAAAGTTAAACTGAATTACATTCAGGTTAAACCTTGGAGGAGCTGCTGGAGCAGGTGGGTGCTCAGCAGGAAAACCCAACTACATCTCAGCCAACCTGAGCACAGGCAGTAATAAAAAGACATTCTCTGACAAGAACTCCTTAAATTCATGGACCCCTGCAGAATCAATATCTTTCTGATGATAATGAGATTCTTCTGTTTACCATTCCAGTTCAAACACTGAGTGGTGTAATATCTCATAATCTGGGGTTTTGTGAAACCTTTAGGATGTGTTTGAACAAGGCCAGCTCCAGAAAATATTGTGGCCTAATCTGTTCTTTTTCGTGGGGTTGGACAGGAGCACTTTGTTCATCTCTAAGGTTTGTGAAACTAAACTAAGTGGTCTTCAGTTTCTTTCTGTTTTTTAAACTGAGTCGTGCTTTGAAATGGGCAGGGCAAGGAGCTGCATGCCCTTGAGGAAAACCCCAGGGCAAAGGTGAGATCACAAATACATAACATTAAACAGTGGCTTCAAGAAAGAAACACACTAGGCTTAAAACAAACCACTTTTAAACTGGTTATCTTCCAATATTTTTCAAAGTCCTCTGGCAGTTGAGCTGGGGCTGAATATGTGAGCAAATTCATGTATTACCCAGCAGCCAATCTGAGTGGAAAGCCAGGAGTTGGTTGCATGTTGGTATGTGCTGTGAAGAATTTCGAGACAGCAATTCAGTAGGTTTGTTTCTTTGTGTAGGCCCCATCCTTTCACACACAACCACAGAAACCTGTCCTTCACCTGGATGTGTGAACATGGCCCTACAGAACCCTGCTGCAATTCAGATCGCGTTGGGATCTCAGATGCTTTCATAGGCTTTGAGCTTTCCCAATTTATCACTTCGTTTCAGTTTTCAAGGTTCTTAGTGATGTGGGGGTTTCCAAAGTGCTTATCTTGCCTAGGATGCAAAAAGGTGCAGAGAGCCACAGAGAGACCTGTACCACCCCATCACCACTGCTGTTTCATGGCCTGCTGAGCATGATAGAAAACGCCTTATGTTGGGACTGAAGAATGACCACAGGACAGATATTTTTCTCCACGTGCCTTATAAATGCTGTGTCTCTTTCTTCCTCTAATCACTATTCTGTCAGCTGCAAAAATTAGTTCTGATGTTCCAGTCTAGACTGGATATTGGTTAGTGATGTAGACATGATGGGAAATGGTGCAAGCCTTCTGGCTTGTGTGTCTGTGTGAATGACAAGGTTTACATGTGTGATAAATCATACTGCCATAACAAGGAATTCCCATGGTTGTTAGTGACCTCAACACCAATCCTTATCCAAAGCTCACCAGCCTTAGATGGGCTGAGAGTGGGAGTGTTGAAGCGTGTTCAGCGGTAGCAAAGGCCTAAGCACCAACGTAAGATTTATCTAGCAAACAGATATCTGTCATATTTCAGAGTTAGAAAACCAATTGATGAATCCATTGTGTTTTATCACAGTAGTTTCAAATTTGGGTCCAGCCTTTTTCTGGGCTTAGAAGAACTATGGATTTTTAACTGATGTCAGCTAGATTTGATATACAAGCCAATTGTCTTTTGGCTCAATTTTATGGCAAATTGTAGTTCTGTCTGTACTTAGAGAAGTCTGGGTTCCCCCATCTTTTCTAAGTGTGAGAACAAAACCCTTGAAATCTGTGGTGCCTGCGGATGACATGGGAATGGGCATCAGCAACCCTTGGGAGACCCATCATCCATGACTTTTTCTATCTGTTATCTTGGTGTTGTTATTGCAGACTAAGGAGTACTGGTATTGCTGTGACCAGAATTGGCCTTAACCACTACCTTGTGATAGTCTGCATTTCTTAAAACTTCCTTCCATTTAAGTCTCTGCCTAAGACTTTTTCAAAAATACAGATATATAGCAGAAAAACAGCATCTGGCACCTAGTTTTTACTGATTTACACAGAACTATGTGAGGTCTTGTGCAAGGAATATTATGCTCTGTATCTTTCTTAAAGCATGTGGTTCAGCACCAGTTTGGAACTAATGTACAAATGGATCTAACCTGTACAAATGCTGTATGGTGAAAAAATGTGAAAAATTCAAAGCAAAGGCTGTTCAGTGCATTGAGAGAAGACACTGCAGGTGCAGTGGCAGCACATGGAACCTCAAGGTTTATTAAATGAGGTTCATGTTGCAGCTCATCGTAAAGCAGTGGAAACTAAAAGCGTGAAATTTGTGCTGGGGGTTAAAGCCGGGGAATGGTGGATGTTGGGTCTTTTCCACACTTCTAGGGGTTGTGCTGGATCTCCTGGTCTGTGGGTCACTCCTGGGTTTTCTGTTCCTTTTTTGCAATTCCCACACACATGTATATCCTTATCCCATAAATCTCTCTGGTGAAATAAAACGCTTCACATTTGATAACGGCATAAAATAAATAATGACACTTGGCCATGCTTGTTATATGAAGCTTTAATTGCTGAGTACAGTTTTAATTTGCCTCCTTGCATTAGCCAGCAAAAATTAACATTAATTAGCATCGGAATATTTGCATTAATTAGCAAAGACTGCTTTGTAACAGCCATATCGCCCCCTCCCCTTCCCACCCAGTCCTTCACTGCCTGGGCAGCTCTTCCCTAGCCCGAGACTCGGTGGGATTTCCAGGGGTCACGGCAGCTGCATTTGCCATCCGGGTACAAACCCAACTCACTTCTCCCCATGCTGCTGCAGTCCAGCTTCCCATTGACCCATCTCAAGAATTCTTGCAGCCTTTTTTTAAACTGTGAGAAATTAGTTTTTGCCGTCTCTAAGCATCTCTCGTCATTGGATGAAGATTTCTAAGGGCAAAAAGGAGGTGCAGATGCATGAGTTACAGATGCTGCACATTCTGTCTCAGCTCGCTGGGATGGAGCTGGATGCTGCACTTCACACCCCCAAAACCATTTCACACAATTCGTAGAAATCGTTAGTCATTACCTATTTCTCTTTGACTTTCACAGTACTGCAGAATTTCTGTTTTGTTTTTGAGGGGCAGCGATGTCATCTGCCAGTCTGGAAGAAGGTCAAAAACATTTCCCTCACAATACCAAATGCTGGGGACCACGAGGGAGTGTGGGACACTGGCTGGGTCCCAGCACAATCCCAGCTGCAGCAGTGTGGAGCCTGTGTTAGCTGGAGGACAGACTTAGACATGGCTTATTCTGCAGCTGCAATAGATAGAAAATTGATGCTTATCTGGTTTTCTTTCTCAAGCCTGCTTCTCTATTCCAGGGAATTACCTAAACACAGATACTGTTGGAAATTCAGGCACTGGTCCATGCAAACCCTATTTTCTATCCCCTTAATTTCTCTGTCTTTCTCTCACTTTGATTCAAAAGGCAGAGTCTTTTCTCTGTAGTATTTCTGGTCTGTCTTTTCTGCTATGAATTGCCTTGTCCTTCCTGAAGGACAAGCCATACAGGTCATTATTAATTGCACCTAATAAATAATCTTCATTACTGCAGATCTAACGGAACTATATTGATATGGGCTCCATAAGAATGAATTTGTGCATGAGAGAGAAAGCTTGGTATTCTTCCCTGGGGCTGTAACTGTTTCAAAATTAATAATGAGCGATTATTTCTTTGCTAAAAATTGAGAGTGGTAAGTCACCTGGGTTAAAAACCCTGGATAAATGGGTAATTACAAGAAAACGTTTGAAACTCAAATCAAGCAAATAGTAGAAGCTTACCTTCAAAATGTAGCAGATTTTTTCTAGCCTTTGCATACCGTTCTCCACTTTTCTCATGCACGTCCCTCTGGGAATCTTTTTTAGTTCGTGAATAAATATTTCGGTGTTATTATGTGCACAGCTTTGTTTCTAGGAGAAAAAGGAAAAATATAGTGTTCTAGTTTGCAATGAGAAACCTTTTCTTTCTTAAAAGAATTAGTAAATTATATTGAATATGCCATTTTTCCCTGGAGATCTAAACTCCTTTTATTCTTTCTAGGATTTCCTTTTATACGTTCTTTTAAGATGTATTACAAGGACAGTTTTCATAACTATTATAGCTAGCAACTTTGAAATAAAAAGGGTCCAGTTTCTGTCAGTGGTGGATGTGACCACATTGGGAATTTGATTCAATTCCATCTAAGTCAGAGAGTGATTAATTTTTGTCTTTGTTTTGGAAGTAGAACACTGAGAGACAGCTACTCTAACAATTTTGTTTATATTGCCAGTCATTTGAAGACCAGACTTTGCAGTCACCAACAGAAATTTCTCTGGCAAAACATTTAAAAGGACTGATAAAATTTGAGGTAGGGTGTAATTATCTTTGGTAGCAATTAGAATGGTTACTAGCCATGTTCTCATAATCTTTTAAAACTATGACATTGCATCAGTATTTTGGGACACCACTTACATCTGCAGCAACTGCAGCTTGCTTTAAATGTCCTCAGAATTTCTATGCCAGAGGTCATGCTCCAAGTTCCCTTTGGACACTCTGACTGATAATAATAGAATGGAAACAAAAGGTTCTTACCCTTATGTGAAGCGGTCTGGAGAAATTTCCCTGGAAACAACAGAAATCTGTTAGGCACAGATTGGAAATCATCTCAAAAAGTAAATCTGGTGTGAGGAAAGTGGGAAATTACTTACCTTTATGGGCTCATTTTCAGCCTCAAGCAAACAAAGCATCTCGTTAATTAGTGAGTATTTATTCTCGTTCAACAGATGAGGCATTTCCTTCAGAGGGAGAAAGTAACTGGACACCCCAGAACTCAATAGTAGCAAGAATAAGCGAGGATGCATTTTAAAGGTGCTAATCTGGGAGCTTGAACCCGGCTATCTGAAAAGGGCTTTGAATTCAAGCTCTTCTCTCTTGGCAGATATGAAGCTGGCTTATATAAAGAAGATGAGTAAGTGCAGGATGCGATTACTATCTTATCTCATTCATAAATCATTCAAATCAGAAAATGACAACTTGAGCAGTTCAATTATCAGCATATCTGATTTGACAAACTTTTATGATTAAAGTTCTGGTAAATTTCCTAAAGACTCTAACTTCAGAGCAACGCTTCAATGCAAGAAAAGGTGATGTGTAAGGACATGAATATCATCAATAAAACAACAAAATAGTCATAAAATCATAGAATGGTTTGGGTTGGAAGCTCAAAGCTCATCTTTTTCCAGCCTCCTGCCGTGGGCAGGGACACCTTCCACTAGACCAGGTTGGGTAAAGCCCCATCCAGCCTGAACTTCCAGGGATGGGGCAGCCGCAGCTTCTCTGGGCAGCCTGTGCCAGGGCCCCACCACCCTCACAGGGAAGAATTTCTTCCTAATATGCAATCTAATCCTGCCCTCTGCCAGTTTGAAGCTACTCTCCTTTGTCCTATCAAGGAAGGCATCTGAGGAAACTTGTAGTAATGCAGCCGTGAAGGGGATCGTTTCCCCTCAGATAAGACTATATCTTATATTGATGTAAATTTTTGCAGTTCAAAGGTTTCAGCACCTCTGGAGTTAATATCAGCTAAAGATGGAGCGCATAGGACCTAATCAATCATCTACATCCCTGCAGTGTGACTTGGGCAAGCATGTGTGAGTAGGGAGGGCACAGACATGTATAGCAGCCTTGCAAACCTGACTACTTTTCTAGAGCAAATGTCTTCTCTTTGACCTGAAAAGAGAACAATAGGCTCTTTGTTCATTGTAATTATTAAGTGTGAGAGCTGGATTTTACCCTGGCATAGTTAATTTGTATGGCAGCACTGTGCAAATCTGCAGTCTCAACTGGCAACTGCAGCTTCTCCTTCTCATGTGGCAGGGGATGTTTGCTTCTTCATTAATGATACTTGGGCCCCTGTGTAATACTTCCCAAAGGTAATGAGGGGATTTTACATGGGGACATGTCAGTAAGTGACAAGAGGGGCTGCAAGGACAGTGCCGCATTGTGTGGTGGCATGTCACGGGTGCTTTGGGGTGGGACCTCAGCGTCCCACAGGAGGGGAGCCAGGGCTCCCCCAGCTTTGAGTAACTGTGGCTCTCCCAGCACAATTGGCTCAGAGCAGAGTGAACACACGAAGGAGTTCTCTTCCAAACACGAAGGCAATGCAGCTCTAAAGACAAGAAAGGGTAATTTGTTCTATGCCAGGTAGCAATTAATGTTACAGCTAATAAAAGAAGCGTCATCAGGGGAACTCTGAGCGTGGAGTTATTTCTGGCCACCAAGGAAAGGGAAATCACTAATCATCAGCATTGGTGCCAACCATGCCTGGCAGTGCAGTGGGAGGTTTCGTAACCTTCCCCCAGGCACCTGGGCTGCCTCACCTTGTTCTGTGCTCAGGAACAGCTCTGGCTCCAGCAGAGAGCTGGGAGGAACTCCTTTTCAGTGCCAGAAGCAACATGCTTGGCAAGTGCTCTTTGGAAATGGTGAGGGAAGAGCCAAACTCCCAGCTGGAGCACCCAGCTTTGCCAGTATCCCTGTCAGCCTGGGCCAGTTGGTATTAGGGTCTCTTCTAAATATTTCCTGTATAGCCCAGTTTCTATTCTAAGTCTAGATTTGATTTTTAGATATGTAATTTTATAGAAAATGTCTGACAAAGCACAAAATTGGTAGATGGGTTTTTCCAGATTTGATTAGGGACATATTGTGTTGAGTCAGGGATATGTTTCCTTCTGGATAGTCTTCTAAATAATAATAATAACAACAACAATAATAATAATACAAGTATTTGAGACTAGATGATGTTCTAAGTTCGTTGTCTGAGTATGTTTTAGGTTGTCCCTACTATAAAATACAAGTCTGCATGTTAACCATGGCCACATTATTCACTGTTCATTTACCTGCTTTGCAAACTGGAGAAGTTATTTACATTTTCCAGTGTTATGTGAAAGGTTCTTGTAGCAAAAAGCATGTGGGAAATGATTGTTGTGGCTACGTATTTCCTGAACTGCTTTGGTTCAGCTCTCTGATGAGAGGCCTGAATCATTCTCTCAAAGGGCAAAATTTTAGTATGAAGCTGCTCTTGGTCTGTTGGTGTCCAGGCCCCCGCAGTTCCCAACCAGGCTGTTGCAAGTCCAAGTAGCTTTGGGCATTTCTTTTCCACTGATAACCTGAGGTAGAGCAGATTAAAATGAGGTACCAAGATGAATGTTTAAATGTGCTAAACCGGCACACCAAAAGATGCAAAACATGTAAATAATCAACTAAAATGCCTTTGTACTTTCTCCTATGTGAGTTTCAATATCTGTCGGTAACACAAGGAAGCCCATTCTGCTCCTCACCTCTGGCGGTGGGAGAAGTCAGGGAAGGACAGTCTCCTTTACCTTCTCCCACTTCTGTCTCGATCATTTGCCCCAGGGGAAGCTGTGGGCAAGAGGTTCAACCACCACCTTGCTGTGTACAAGGATTTAATAACCAGAGCCAGCAGACCCAAAGCCCTGTGTGGGCTGTATGTTCACCTAAGCCATTAGGCAAATATTGACACTTTCTAAACCCATTTATTGAATCATTCTCGCACCAGATACCTTTTGGAACAGTGTCACTCCTTTTAATGCTCACCCACCTGGAAAACATACCCTGACTTAATGTCAAATAGCTTTGAAGCTGCTGGAGAGAAGTAGCAAGATGTTATCAATAGGCTCGTACTCAGAGAGAGCAGCTCCCTGTGCACAGGATGCATCTTTCCGTGGTGCTGCAGTGGCCGGATGTCGGTGCTGAGCCCTCATGCCTGCACTGACTCCTGCTCACAGCCAGCCTGCTCTTAGAAGCTGTGGGGCCTGACAGAGTTGTTTTCCTTTTAACTATTTCTGTAATGAGAGGTGAGAATCTGCTGTGCTTTATTAAACCCTTTTGATCTATAGCTTTTTATAAAAACCTGGTTTATACCAAAGATACTCTAAACAGGACTGCTCATGTTTTTAACCAGCTGAAGAGTTTTCAAGGATGTTGGCAGCGGAAGTTTTGAGAAGCTGGGATAAACAAGCAGAACACCAAATCTCTCTAAGTGGTGAAAAATATTTGTCATTTAAAGCCTGAGAGTTGTACGCCTCGGGGATGCCTTATCAGTGGGTTTGGGCACGGCAGGGGAACTGAGGCACACAAGCCCTTTTTCAGGCTCGTTCAGAAAATAGCTCATCTGCAATCTTCCTTCACCTTTCTGTGACACCTCCGAGCTCTTTGGACTAATACTGAGAAAAGATGATTAAACCTGAGCGAGTAATTCACAGGCAGCGCTTCTTTTTATTGGTCTCCTCTGGCTGATGCCGGCGCTGTGGCGGAGGACGGGCCAGGGCTGCCACCTAGAGAACAACCAGCGCCACTTGCATTCGCGGCTTCGGGGCTCTCTTTTGGGGAAGTACCATTTGCCAAACCTCGGCACAGCCCGAGTGCATGCGGCAAATGCAGCAAGGAGGGGCTGCCCGCTCTGCGACTTACCCCAGTCTAAGAGCTGAGGGGTCACCTGGGGGAGAGAGATGAATAATAGTGATAATTATTTTATTTATATTTGAGCAAATGACTGGGGAGGCAGTGTCTGGGGGGTATGTGTATCTGCTGTTCTCCAGCCTGTTCGAAGGGAAGCATTATTGTAGGATCATAGAATCACAGAACAGTTTGGGTTGGAAGTGACCTTAAAGCTGATATAGTCCCAATCCCCTGCCATGGGCAGGGACACCTTCCACTATCCCAGGTTGCTCCAAGCCCCGTCCAACCTGGCCTTGAACAGTTCCAGGGATGGGGCACCCCCAGCTTCTCAAGGCAGCCTGCTCCAGTGTCCCACCGTTTTCCAATCTTCCTTTCCCACCATGAGCAAAGGTCCACAGCATTTCCCAGTAGTCTTGGCCCATTGTTTTGTCTCCCTCTCAGAAGATTTCTGCTAACAAATGTAAAACTTTCTTTGGAAGCAAACTTTCTATGCTTTCCCCTCACATCCCACAGGATCATGGCTCCTTCCCTCCTCAGAAGGTTGTAACTATTCCTCTCTTTTGCTCCCAGTCCCAAAGGAGAGAGCAGCTTTGGATGCAGTGTGTAGGATTGTGCTCCTGCTCCCCAAAGGGCTTTCAACCTTTGAGCTGGAGGTCTGGGGGTCATGGGACTAGAAGGTTACCTCAGGTCCCTCATGAGTCCTGTCCTTACAGGCATTACAAGCTCCATCCCAAAGCACTGATGTACCCAGGGTCACCTTTCTCCTGCCCTCTCCCCCCCCCCAACTCACAGGGTGAGTTGCTTTGACCTAAAGCCACTAAAAATATCGAACCATTTTTTTTTTTTTTGCATTCTGTGTTTTTGTAGGTATTGGTTAATGTTTTATTCCTGACTATTTTGGGGTGGCAGAGACATGATGACTGAATCTATTGCTTTTTTCCCTGTTCAAACAATGACTACTGTTTCTTTCTTCCCCCACACTCAAGAAACTCCTCTTCAGGTGTTGTTACAGAAACTGGGTAATTTCTTTAACATGTGGGTTGCCTTAAGGGATCCCTGCAGATTCCAGCATGGATCTCCCTCCTCTTCAACCTGCCTTTTCCTGCAGAAAATGTAGTGTTCGGGGTATTCCATAGGCAGACCATGGCTTGCACAGCCGTTGCTCTCTGCCAAGTTCTCCATGAATCATGTGTTTTAGGGAACTTCTTTGTAGGTGCTCAGTGATGCCTGCAAATGTACATAAATATGATGGGCTAGGTTTGGATTGCTTCCTGGAGGTGAAATTCTGGTAGGAGAATCCCATTTTCCATTCCAAGGGAGGCTCCTGCCTTCCTTAACAGACACCTGTCTTTCGAACCAATAGATCTAAAACATATATATCATATTACATATTTTATATATATTATATATAATGCAATATACTTTTATATATAAAATATCTGTGTACTTGTGTTATATGTGCCACAGAAGAAAAACTGCCGGTTCTATCTTTGTGCAGGAAATTTATTTTGCATAAATTCTGTTAGAGTTTGGGTTCATTACATAGAGTTCTGCATACAACTTTCCCAAATACTTAACCATAAAAAATGTTCAAGTTGTGTGCTAGCAGCACACACTTCACAATTTTAACATTTTAAAATGATTGTCACTGCATTTGTGGCATAATAAGAGTCTTCAGTTAAAAGAAGTATTTAGGTCTCATTTGAAAAAGTGCATCCTTTTGTAAGAATGTCCCCTGCAAGTGCCTCGGCCTCCTGGAGGGGAGGTGGAGGTGCTGGGTGACATGAATGGCTCTGTCCCACGGGCTGGCCTTGTCCTGGCTCTGAGAGCACTTGGGTGCTCTCAGAGCCCTGAGGCTGTGGCTTGGAACAGCATGTAAGAGAAATAGTGTGACAACAACCCCCAAACTGGATCCCAAGAGCAGCTCTTCACACACCATTACACAACAGTCTTCTAAAGCAAATAATTACTGCATTTCTTCATTGTAAAAATAAATAAATTGAAGTTTCTCTAAATAAATAGAATAAATAAATAATAATAGAGATCCAAATAAATAACGTCTCCCAATAGCGTCGCTTGAAGGAGGATATGCTAAGCTCAGGTCTTCTGGCAGTCTGGACAGGTGCCTCAAACTCCTTTGAAGCTTAGTTTGTTTTCTCTGAACCGGCATTTTGACCCAGGAACCTTAATAAATATTCCAAATTACTGAAAAAATCATCCTGTTCCACTTCCTCCCAATCATGTTCCTTGAGGGCAGACTGAAAGGAGAGGAGTGAAAAGGATCAGGACATGTAGGTTACATTCTGTTCCCTGACTAGTTTTTTTGTGAAAAATCAATTTTAAGACCACGAAGGCTCTCATGAAGATATTGGGGTTGGAATGGCCGAGGAATGTGTTACGAGTTGCACCCTGTGCAGCTGTTTCTCAGCCAGGGCTCTGGTCCCCACCCGCACCAGGGCACCTCCACTGGGTGAGGGGCTTTGTCTTGGCAAGGAGACATTGGGAAGAGGTGAGCAGAGCAGAGGAGGCGCTGGGGCCACGGCCAAGTGCCAGCTGCTGGCTGGAAGCTGCTCCCATTGCCACATGACCAGGAGGCAGTAGGTGCTTTGGTCAGACGCTTGTTCTCAGTGCAGCCAGGAAAAACCACAGAATCCTTCGTGGTGCTCCAGAAGAGCAGGAAACAGCGAGCAGGGGATCAGCCCAAACATACCTTCCACCCGGTGCATGACTCTCCATAAGACTGGATTTTCTGCAGCTTCACAACTATGCGTTTCTGCTCCTCACTCTCTTTGCTGTTTTTTAGGGCTTCAATAAATCCTTCCAGATAGGTGGTTGCATTCCCTCCTGCCTCTATCGTGTTGTTCTGGAATAACAAAGTTTAGTAATTTTGTCTTTTCTGTACTGTATTCCTGGCACAGATTCCATCACATTAGAGCAGTCAAAATGCCTGCTACAAGAAATAATGTTGCATAATGATTTGAGGCCAAAATTATATAATAATTATTATAAAATTATATCATAATCTGTAGAGTAGAGAGGCAACTGTGCAAACCATTGCTTTCCTCTTGCTGAAGACTGATGTTTCCTTCAAAAGTTACAGAGTGAGTCTGTGGAGGTGGAACTAGGCAGGACCTGGCACCTTTTTTTTTTATGGCCTCCTTAGTTCACTCAGGCATGGGAAGGAGAATTGTTAGGAGAATCTTTAACCTCCAGCTCTGCTACCTGGGCTTTGCCTCTCCTGAGCTCCCCCAGGAAACGCACAGCTGATACCACTGCTGGTGTCATTCTCTAATAAAATGGGTATTTCTTTCCCAAAAAGGCAGAGAAACAACCTGTTCCCCCCTTTCCAATGGCAGTAAAGTACTTGTCTCCATCTGACTCTGGAAGACAGTCAGTTCTGATTATCTACCTGTGAAAAGAGAGATAACCAGCGCTGTCTGGGAGGCAGCTGTTCTGCACTGCTATACTGAAGGCAGAGCCCCGAGCACTGGTGTTTCAGGGAGATCTTTGTTTGATAACTCTGGAGGGAGCAGAACCCTGCACATCATCTCTCAGCACACATAACCCCACCATGGTGCTCCCAAAAAGCCATGGGGGACTTGGCTGCCAGCTAAGACCTGACTCGAGCACAAGAGCATCCTGAATGGGCTATAACAGCATCTGCTTCCCCCATCCCTCTCAAAAAACAGCTAGCCACCCCACAAGCACAACATTGCAAAGTGAACCACAAAGGGATCTTACCAGAGGTGCGATTTTGCTGCTGCCCTGAAAGAGATTGATAAAAATCACATTAGCAGGTTCCCTGCTAACACAGAACGTCAGACACGGGGCACAGAGAAAATGGACCAACCTTAGAGTTTAGCTCCAAAACGTCTTGGATTGTTTCCTTGAAGAGGGTGCTGTTAGGGCAGGCTGTGGGGAGCGGTGTAGGGGACACCAGGCACAGCACTGACAGCAGGACCCCAAGCAGGGATAGCATCGTGGCAAAGGGACTGTGGTCCCCTCCTTGGGCTGCCTAATCTGCCTCCCGGCTGCCTCTTATATGTGCTCTGGTGCAAGGAAGTGATTAATGCCTCACCACAAAAATGCCTAAACTGAAGGCGAGTAGTCACCTGTAGAATGGAAGCTGTTAGTTTCTTATCTGATTGAGGAAACTACACGTTTCTAAAATAAGGACTCCCCCAGAAGTTCAGTGGGAACTACGTAATTTGGATATTTGAGCCATTCTGATTTTAAATGCTGAAGCATTTTTATGAACTGATAATGTCTAAAGATTGATGCGAGGTAACTAAATGTCTCTTGGATCTTTACATCCATATTTGCCCTACTTAATATTGCAATTACATTAAATAGTACTCTCACCTTTACTAATTAGTTCTCTGCCCTTGTTTTGTGTGCTTGGCATTAGAACCCCATGACTTACTCAATGGTACCATGCTCAGACATAAATGACAATTCTGAGACTCCTCTTGACACCATGCGGGGCCTGTGCTGGTGAGAGGGACCAGCCAGGGACTGCTGGGGTAGCTCAGTATCTTGGGGTGACAGAAAAGCAGTTCCTCTGCTCTTCTTAAGGAGTATTTATCCAGTTTCTGTGCTCTTCTGAGGAGGTTTAAACCACTTGGCTGGTATCTCATTTTACTTCATCTGCAGGAAGCTTGGCTGGAGGGGTGCATAGCATTGATGATTGATGAGGACACAGACAGAATTGCTCCTTAAGGTGCAGGTGGACTCTGGGGCGGCCACAGTGGATCCTGGGTGTGCAGAGCCCTCTCCTGTCCCCTAGTCCCCCAACAGGGCTGCCTCTGACCCTGCTGCACAGCTCCTCTGCACTCACCCCAAGAGGAATGAACACTGTGCCAGGATTACACCTGCAGGACATTGGGTCTTTACTACCCAAAACCTCAGAATGTTATGTTTACATGTTTTTGCTGTAATTTAAATTATGCTATTTCAATCCTGTGGGAGTTTTATTATATAATTGACATTCATTAATGTGCATTGGGTTTTCTTGCCCTGAAAAAAACTCAAGTGGTGTATAGCTAGAGTGACTGCGTTGCTTGTGCTTCTCTCCTGAGGCAAGGACAGGTGACCTACACACACAGGTGCCATCCAAGCTGGTGAGAGCCCAAATGCTGCTTTTTCCACACTCATGGCATCTTCCTACTGGTCCCTGAGCTGATGTTTCACAAAACACATAAATTCATTGGTTTCCTTGCATAATATTAATTAAATCAGAAGGCACTGTTGTGTTAGCTACAAACCAGGTTTTGGAGATGCTGCCAGGCACTTCTCTCCCCCAAGGAGCCATCTTGTTCAGTCACCTTGTTTTCAGTCATTTTGCTAATTGATTGGTGACTTAGGCATCTCCCCTGCTGTTCTCCACAGCTCAGTCTTCAGGAGCCTTTGCTGGATGAGCCACCCTGAAGGCAGCAGCCGGGTGTGGAGCAGATTGTTCTCCCTTTCCTGCATGCCCTGGATATGCTGGTGTGGGAACTGGGGTATTTTTCTGCCTTCCTGGAATCACGCTGATATTCCTGATGTTTCCCTGTAGTCAGAAGATTGGCTTTACTTCAGAATTGAGGTTAACCCACTGTGTGTTACCTTAGTGGGGAAGCATCCACTGGAATGCTGTCTCTGCCTTGTGCTATCAAGGGATTTGTGTCAATTCATGCAGTGGTGAATACCAGTCTCTGCACACATGACCTCTTTTTAAAAAATCCTGTGATTCATTTTATTTTAATGAGTTCCTGAGTAGTGTGGACCCTTCCCGTGACCCTGGAAGGTGTTGCACACCTCAGGAAGCAGAATTGCACCTGAGACTCAGGTGTTTGCCCCTGTCTCTGGGTGGCTCAGGACTTTGCCTGTCCCTGGCACCGTTGTGGCCGGCGAGATAAAACAGCGTGGTTTAAATGGAAGGAATGAATTGTATGTATTGAATCATAGAACCATCGAATGGGTTGGGTTGGAAGGGACCTTTAAAGGTCAGTTTTATCCAAGCCTTTGCAATGACCATTAGACCTGGTTGGTCAGAGCCCCATCTAACCTTACCCTGCATACCTGCTGGTACCATAAACTGCAGCCAGGTTCAAAGTGCAGGGAATTTCTTTCCTTGGAAAAACCAGTAGGAGCTAAGGCTGCAGCTAAACCTATCAGTGAGCATTGGGGATTTTGCTTTTATCTCCAAAATATCTAAAGAAATGAGAGTTCCTGCAGAGAGGGCAGAAGGGAAAGGTGTGGGCAGGACGGACTTTTACTGCTGGAAAAAAACGAATTGTGAAGCTGGGACTCCACCTTTTTCTCTTTACTCCTTTTAAAGCCACTAATGACATGCAAATACATTCTTAGATTGCAGCCAGGATGGAAAAAAAAGAAGTGCTAAAACCAGAAAGGAAGATGGAACTTGTGGTCTACTTGTGTACGCACATTCATCAGTTGATCTCACACACACCAACTCTTTTGCAAATATTCACTCAGAGGTGAAACTGCTGTGACCACCCTGCTCCCCTCATGGTTGGATCAGCATTGACCTTTCTTTCCTGTCCTGTACTGAGGGGATAACAGCTGTAGGAATCTGAGAGGGCTGCAGGGAGTTTCCAGCCAGGGCTCATGCAACAGCGCCTTCATCCAACTCCACCTCCACCAAAAAATCCAACAAGGATTAGCACTGGTGAGATGTAAATCACTGATATGATTTCACTCCTAGGCAGAGTCATATGAAATACCCATATCCTTGTCAGACATGGAATTAAATCAATGAACAGAAAATGGCCCAGCCCATTAGGAATTAACCAAAAGCTTAACATAAAATTAACTGAAAAACTGAAAAGATAATAGAAAATAACTGAAAACTAACAGAATTGTTCTCTTTTCTAAACCTGGAGAGATGGTGAGCCTCAGTTTTGTGAGCTGGGCTCTATGTAACTAAAGTAGAAATCCTGATGAGAAGTCTCAGCAATGGTACAGAGACTTTTCTTCCCCTGTGAAGGATTTGGACAACCTCAGGTTCATCACCACGTAAATGATCGTTATAAAATCATCCCACCCATGTAACTCACCAGAGTGGAAGTTTAGCCAGCTGAAGGGTGACAACGAGCTCTTGTGAGGCTTCCTGTCCTATCATGGAGAAAGAAAACAGTTTTGACAGTAGTTTTACTAATTTGTGACGCTCCATCTCAAAGCTATCTTCTTGCTGTCATTCCTCTGTGAAAAGATTGATCAGCACCTCCTTTCACTCCTCTGAATATCCCTGTCACACACATGCCAAGTTCCATCTCTGTGCATTCTTGCACAACCTTGAAGTGTTTTGATTTCTCCCAGGTGTTTGCCCATGCCAGGTTTCTAGCTGGCTGCTGCACTTGCACGCCTCTGAGCAGACCATCAGGCTCCTCAGCCTCAATGGGCTCCCTCTTCCCCTCTTAGACCTTCCGCTTTGAATTAATCGTGAACAGGGAGGCCGAAATGATTTACAATGTCCTTTGCACCACGGGATTAACGCTGTGTTCCTTGGTACTGGAAGGAGTTAAGCAGCGTTCTATCTCTGTGGTCTGCCTCTGCAGAAAGGAGGAAGCCATGTCTCTCCCTGCCCTGCCGAGTGATTTTAAATGCTGTTCAGAAACAGCAGAAACTGAGATAGTTGTCACTGGTGACTGTGCTTGGTTGGGGCATCTGCAGCAGATGTGCAGTTCTGCTCCCCAGCCCAAGGACATTCCTTTTGTGTTTCGTGCTCTGGCTGTGGTCACAGATCTCTGGCCAGCTGTCTGGCCAGTGGGTTGTCATCCTTGGAAAGTGGCCCTTGGAGCATGCGGCCAAGCCAGGCTAATTGGAGAGCAGAGGCTACATGTTTTGAAATAGGCTCTGGAGAGAGAAAGATTTTTTGTTTAATCAGAAGGTATTCCCCATGGTTTGTATGACTTCCTCTGCAACTACCGAAAAAGCACCCATGAGTCACAGAGGCCTGTCCTTCCCTTGCAGGACCTGGTGGGGGAATTGTACTGACACATGAAGTCAGATATTAATCCAAAGCCGACTCATTCTGCACATCTCAACCTTCTGGCCCCCTGCCCTCTGCTGCAATCCCTTAGGCTGTCAAGGCTCTCCCAAGGTCTCCCGAGCAGCTGGGGGTCAGCCGGGCTTACCTTGTCTCCTTTACCCTGTTAAAGGGATGCTTTAGGACTCATAGATAGAACTATTTGTAACTGCACAACTTTGGAAAAGCAAGGAAAACCTCCCTGCTTGCTCAGAGAGATGTCCTGGAGATGCACAACAAATTCTCTACCTTTCAGGCAAAATTAGAGATAAATTGTGGATTTCACAGGCAGCCTTGGCACCTCTCCAGCCCCAGTGAGTCAGGTTGGTGCTCACAGGACAACAAACATTATCACATGCACACTTTACCTTCCAGAGAAATAGAATAGTCTTCCCTTATTTTTTGAAAGAAATTATACCTACAGTTTCTTGTATCTTCCCACCCATAGGGAGAAATTGCAAGACACCTCTAGACTTGAGTTTATGGTGTAAAACCCATTCAAGCTCCCTCAGGAGCCTGGGAGCAGCCACCACCTTGCACATCTTGCATCTTTAAGCTGGAGCCTGTCACCCCTGTGCGGTGGCCTTGGCAGTTGTTGATAAGCATCCAAAGAAGGACAACTATATATTTAATGATGATTCCTTGCATTCTCAGTCACTTGTCTGAAATCAAATGAGTCTGAGAGAGACACAGATGATCAATCCAAAAAGTCTGTGATGGGTGTTTTCAGGCCTCATCCACTGCCCTGATGAAACTAGGCTGCTGAGAGGTGGTGGCCAGAAAGGTACACTTAATTTTTTGGTTTCAAAGACACCACGTACAAATGAGGAAATAAAAAAGAGGTTTTCCAAAGCCTATAAATGTGGGATCATGTTCTGCAGAAAATAGAATCCTGACAAGTGACTAATGAGTACTAGAGATGAAAAAGGAAGTAAAGTATCAACAGAAAATGAGTAATCAAATGTTTCAAAAAAAGAAAACAGAGAAATTACCTTGGCAGAGTATTAGCCCAGATCTGGCTGCTGATTACTCCTTGATGGAGCTGAGGCTTCGTTCATCTGGTTGCGATGGCATCACCATGCTCTGTACACAGCTGAGCAGGGGAGCAATGCCGCAGTTGATCTCCATTTCTCTCATCCTTAGTGCTAAGAAATGATGGCAAGAGAAGTGGTGCTGGGATGGGAGGGGAAAGATGGAGCATGGGAACAGCATTTCTAAGTCCAAGCTGCTTTCTGTCAGTTCTGCCCTGGCATAAATGAAGGGGATCCTCTGGCAGGGAGCTTGCCTGTGGGCTGGGGCACAGCTGCCTCCCTCATGGCTGCCCTGCCACATTCCCCTGTGCAGCTATTCCAGAACCATCTACAGCCTGGAAAGTGGGACTCTAGGAGAGACAGCCCAGGACCAAGCTGAAAAACGTAGCCTTGCAAAGCTGGTGCCTGTGCAAGAGTGGGGTGTGTTGTGTGTCCCACATGCTCCCAGAGCCCAGTGTCTCATGGCAAACCTTCCCCCGGACCTGCTTGTTGTGGTGGCACCTGACACCTGCCACCATTAAGGATTTGGAGAGCATCCAAAGACTGTGGCTGGTCCTACACAGGGTGGATGGGCTTCTTCCACCCTTGGAGAGCTCATCGTGGATCTCATAAACACAAGCGGGTGGAGGCATGTGTTACACATCCCAAAGGAGTTGAGCAGACTGGAGGGGGTCTGCTCTGCTGCCACCGTGTTGGGGAGATGGGTTTTACCATGAATAATTTCTTGCTTATCAAATGGGAAATGCTAAATAAAACCCACACCTACAACTTCTAAAAGTAGCACATGGTTCTGTGAAGCAGACCTTCCCCCGCTGTGCCACCAGCTCACATGTCTTGTCCCCTGCTGAGGCTCACAGACCTGCTTTTCCTGCCTTGATCTAAGAACTGCAGCAATCATTTTTTAATGAAAAATCTACTTCCAATGCAAACAAATCCGCAGCAGCCCTCAAAAGTCAAAGTCACAGCTTAACTGAGACATCAAGGCAGGTGTGTTTTATTGTGTTATGATGATGCAAGATGCTTATCAGGGTTGTTAGAGCTGTGATGAAGCTGTCGGGTGATCATGCTCAGGCAGCCGTGCTCAGCACACTGGTGCTGTCATGCTGGTCTGTCCCGCCTGCTGAAACCGGGCATTCCCTTCACTGCTGTTTGCACAACAGTTTCTGCTCAGCTTAATGGTATCAGGTTATTTCAAAGCCTGTGTGTGATCAGAGATGACGGCAGGGCCCTTGGAAGTCCCAGACAAATGGACTTTGCCCTTGCCAGGGCAGGGTGGTGAAGAGGAAGGGCTGTGCCATGCTGGAGAGCTTTACAGCGTGCTGCTGGCATCAGGGCAGGGAGGCTCCAGCTGGACCTGGGACCCCACTGCTTGCATCCCACTGCCTGCATCCCACTGCCTGCATCCCACCGCCTGCATCCCACCACCTGCATCCCACTGCCTGCATCCCGCTGCCTGCATCCTGCTGCCTGCATCCCACCACCTGCATCCCACTGCCTGCATCCCACCGCCTTCACCCCGCTGCCTGCATCCCTCTGCCTTCATCCCTCTGCCTTCACCCGTCTGCCTGCATCCTGCTGCCTGCATCCTGCAAGGTCCCAGAGCTGTCCCGCTGTGCCGGTGCTTTCCCTGGCAGTCTGCTGCCCTGGGCAACAGCCCTGGCTGTGTTTTCCTACAGCCAGCCCAGTGTTGACTTGGAGTTACTTAATGCTTCACTTTTCCCTCCTGTCTGTTTGTCAGAGTTTCCTGGACTGCTGTGCCAAGAATGCTAAGCCTGATTAATGTTTTCTCCTTAAAGTCCTGATATTCTTCCCCTTTCCATATACCTGTGATTCTGAGACTTCCCATTTTTCTGAAGGGTGAATTTAAAATTTAGTGTAAAACATTTAAATGTAATTTCAAATAATGTGTCTGAAATATTAAACACCTCATTGCTAACGAAAAGTTTGAAATTCACTGTCAGGAAGGGTTTCTTCAGGGTGGTTCTTATTATTCCTTGAACTATTGCAGCACTGAACGAGATAGAGCTCAGGAGCAGAGATTTTCCTGACTGTTTAACCTGAGGGAGTTTGGCTGGATATCCGCTCATTTCTCTGATCTTAGTAAACAGATCCAGGGTTTGGTTTGGTTGCCATGTTTCCCAGTTCTTACAAGAATTCAATATACAGCAATGCACAATGACCTTGCCCAAGGAGCCTGGGCAGTTTGTGGTACCCAGGGATGGTCAGGGCCCTTGTCCCCATCCAGGGCTGGTGGTTGTGTCCCCACTGTGGAGGTTTTTGAGGCCACTGCCCCCATGTCAGATGATGAAGTCTCTGTCCAGCCTGACTGGGCTCTGCCACATACAGTATTTGCATGGGGAGGTGCTGTTTGAATGCAAAGCATCTGCTTTTTTTCCAACTATTGGTAGCGTGTATCTGAGAAATGGGATGTGCTCTGCACCATGGAAGAGATGAGATGTGTGTAGGAGCCAAGCCCTGCTGTAGCAAGCCCTGTCCAGGGCCACCATGCTGTCAGCAGGGAAAAACCACATTTTTGGAGGTTTCTGCAAAGCATTCTCTGTTTGTCTCCATGGGTGCTTGCCATAGTGGCTGTATGTCTCTGGCTCTTTGGGTGTTCATTCCTGCCTCAGCTGGGCTGGCCCTCCATCCCCATCCTTTCAGTGAACATGGATGCTTCTCAGTTTTTCAGGGCTGGGAGCTCCCTGCACCGGTGAAGGCAAGGGGATGGTTCTCAGCTGTGATAAGTGAAAGCTGTGAAAGCTCTTCTGCATTCGCAGCACTGCAGATGTGGCAGGGCCATGGTGCAGCCAGGAATGAGTCACCCCAGAGGGCAAGAGGACACCTCATCTTAAAAGCTCAAGCGCGACATGACTCAGTAAAGCTGACTGCAAGGGCAGGCTGCAGCAGGTGGCTCTGGGCCTTGGGAAGGTGCTGGGATAGGTGAGGGCAGATGTGGGGTACTCACCCTGATCAGGGGCATCCCCCCTACTGCTGGCAGCACCTGTTGTGTCCATTCCATTTGGAAATCCAACAGTTCCCTTGAACAGCGCTGAAACCACTCACCCTTCACAAATAATGGACTCTTAATTATGCAGGGAAATTTCTTTATTTTTGTAAAGGTGCATTTACATTAACGGAAGGTTGCAGACATTCAGTAACAGATACATAAGTATAGGCCGCACATGATGGGAATCCTTAAAAACCACTCCTTGCAGGAACATTCCTCTTCAATACTCTTTTATTAAACATTAACTTTCAGAATCTTAACCGATAGCTTTACATAGGTATGCACTTTGTGAGTACCTGCCACAGCTATGGCTACTTAAACTGTTTGGAAAACAAGTGTTGCCTGATTCAGTTCAGTAGAATTTGGCTCACATGAGATATGGGAAACACATCATATCAGCTTGAAAGAAACTTGGAGGAAAAATAAACAAGACCTCGTTGCTTTTGTGTTACCCAGTTCAGCTGGATGTGAGTGGCGTGGCTCTGCTTCACCAACAATAAAACAATAAAACATGTAGTGGTTGAAGTTACTCCCTGAATCTGAGCACTCAGGGAGGGAGTGGAAGTGGGAGTGCACAACTGAAGTGAATCTTCTCCAGTCCTGGAGCTGGTTTAGGAGCCAAGGGGCACTGAAGGGGCTGCGTGTCACCAATGGTCTTGTCCCTGTCCCACAGACTGACTCTGAGAGCCCTGGGGCTGTGGCTTGGGACAGAGTGAGAGAAATATTGTGACAGCAAATCCCAAAGCAGATCTCCAGAGCTCCTCCTCACACACCATCACACAGCAGTTTCCTAAAGCAAGTACTTAAATACAGCAGCATCACAATAAATAGCTCAAAGTCTCCATAAATAAATAAATAAATAATAAAAATCGCTCTTTCATTATGAAAAAGACATGTTAAAATATTAAAATTATCTAAAATATTTACATACTTAAGTGCTTGTCTTTTAGAAAATCAGCATGTTTCAATCTTTATAGTGAACATGATTGCTGTTATAACAGCACTTTTTATACATATATATATGTATATACATATACACAACATATCTCTATATAAATAGTCTATGGCTGTATTCCTGAGGATAAGTTAATTGAGTCATATTTTGGTTGCAGTAGAGTTCAGGTTCTCCTTTTCTTCTCAGATTTGGAGCAGTTGCTCTATTTAGGCATCTTTAATTTTCTCAAAGAGCAGTCTCAAGAACCTGTCTAGTGTGTCCAGGAAGTCATCCCATGTTACTTGTGCAGTCCTACATTCCTTATCAAGGTCCTTTAAAAAAAAGATGACATAATTCAGCCATGTAACTTGAATGTCACATTTAAGTCTGTAGTATTTGATACCTCCACTGACGAGCGGGCTGCAATAGCTCACAGCATGTTTTGGAGAGCTGGGTGAGCTGCCCCTGGAGGCTCCAAGGCAGGGTGATGATGAGGTGACAGCTCATCACCTGGCAGCACACACAGGTGCCCTGAGCCCCACTGCTGTCCCAGTTTCCACTCACATTTGAGGGTTTTTTTCATATTAGTATCTTTCTTGCAACTGGGATTACCACAGGAAAAGGTGTCAGAGTGTGATCCAAGGAAGAAAGTGGATGTAATTACACTGTTCTTAATCATATCAATTTTCAGAAGAGATTTCTAGTGTCCACTGCAGCCAGCTCAGTGCCATCCCAGCTACCGTGCCCCATTCTTGAACAGCCTTTGCTGATTATTTTGCTATTAAGTACCACAAAGCCAAACTTACATTGGGGAGGATGTTTTTGTAGGTGTAAAGTCTGGTCAGTTTTCTGGCGATGAATTTGCTGCGACTGTCAAGATCTGTCAAGGTGCTAGCAAAGGTTTTCAGGTGGCTGTGCATGCACCTCTCCATCTGGAGGGACAGGGAAGAGTTGTTTCAATAGTTATTTCAATGGTAATAATTGGTAGCACATAAATAAAACATTGCATTCCAGGAATATAAATATCCATGAAAAATAATAACCTACAGGAATTAAGAGCTGTATTTTCAACACTAGCCCTGATTCTGTATTCAGTCTTTTACTGGACAACAAAATTAGGAAATCACAGTACAATCTATAATGTTCATTTAAGAACATGCTAGGGTCCAAAAACTCCCAACTGCCTTTAGTAAGTTACAGGTGCCACTAGAAACTGGACATATAAAATTTGGATGTCTTCAGTTCTGGAGATATTTGTTCCTCAAGGGAAAGGAGGGCCAACCCTGCATTACGACTTCATGTCTTGCTATCATGTCTCTCTTGAATCTGGATCAGCATTGTTTTAATGAAATAAAATTAATTATTCCTGCTGGTGTGAATTTTCAACTTTTCTCCCTGAATCTAAGAGAGGCTGATGCCATTTGTCTTCTGTTCACTTTTAATAGGAAATGGGCTGCTATTTCTTACTAGTACTGCTTTTGTCCTCCATAAAAAGCTCATTTTTTCACTGGATTTCAGGAAAATACAGGTCAGTGAAATGAATGGGTCTGTATAGGATATGGACTAAACAGTCCGTTCTAAAACTAAGGGATTAGATTGAATTTGTGAGGCTTCCAAAAAGATGCTGGTGCACATCTAAGACCTGAGAAAACTACTGAAGCATTTTAGCATTGGCAGCAGCTTTCTGTAGGTTCTTGCAAAAACTTTGCATTGCCCTAGGTTTGTAAAGTTCTCTTACTGTTATTAGAATTCTGAAGTGGGAAAGAAATTTGGGGATTTTAGACAATAATTTTAAATAGAAATGTGGTTTCTTACCGTAGCGTTCACGGTTACAAGGCTGGGAGCCTGCTCAAGAGAAAATGAAGTTAGTGACTTCAGAATAGAACCTGGAATAGAAGGGCAGCTAGGGGAAAGTTGTTCAAAATTAAGGAACTTACTGCATTTAAATTTAGTGTCTTCATGTCTTGGAGAAGTTCTCGAATGATCAATCCCATCAAAGTCCTGGAGCGCTCTTCCTGCAGTGGTGCTGAGCTGCCCAGCATCCCTAGACCCAGCAGTGCCACAACCTGGACCAGCATTTTGAGAGTCAGATCTGCTCCTCAGCTGGGTGAACTGTGTGTGGCTCTGCCTTGGGCTCCTTTTATATACACAGTGCTGCAGGAAATGATTAATTGCTCACCACAAACATGCTCTTGCTAAAGGGGAGGCGGGGAAGAGTTACCTGAAGAATGGAATCTCTTGATTATTTAAATGAGTAAGAGTCTATGTACTTTCTGCATCAAGAGCAATTTTATGGACTTTCTACCTGAACCTCTTTGCAATATGTATTTCCAAGGCAAACTGTAAAACCCTTTAGTGTGGATAAGGTGTAGACAGATATCTGTATTCACCTGAAGTTATCAGAATATGTAATCAAGACTATACCTACACATACATAGACAAATGTGCACACAACTGTGGATGCTGGAAAACTAAATCTTGCTTTATATTGGTTTCCCAGCACTTCCAAAAATTTGGAGGTCATTTAAAGAAAAGGTACAGGCTTCCTCAGAAAACTGGGGTTATAGTGCTCAATATTAGTATATTTACATTTTTTGAGATTTATAATAAAACTACCAAAAGTATTAAGTAGAGTTTCAACGGGTAATTCTTTCTAATTCAGGAAATATATTACAACCTGACTGGGTGAGGACAGAGACTCCAAGGTGTTGGTGTTAGGAAAGGCACTCTGGCCTCAGGATAGATTTTTCAGCTGTCTGTGGAGAAAACAAACTGAGTAGTAACTGAGAAATTTTGCAATCAAACTTTGTTTAATATGGGTAGAGCTGCACAGGACAAGCTAATTATGAATATCAAGTGGAGAAATTGGGTAAAGAATGATTCAGAAGTCTGCTGACCTGTGAATATAAAAAACCCCAGACTTCATAAGAACAGCTGTCCCCTGGGCAGCATTAGAGGAAGATCACCATGGATGCTGCAGCCCTGGCAAGGAGAGGTTAGATCAACTTTACACTGGACAGGATGGCTGTGTCATCTCTCACTGACTTGGCCTTGGGCTACAAGTGAGGGTGGGAACCAAGCTGTAGTTTTCCATGTTCTATTTGATGAATGAAAAAAAGAGTTTCCAAATCAGAGTGTTACCGGGATATTTATCCACTCCTGGATTATTGAGGATGCACTTGCGTGTGCTGGATGAGGTCATAGCCATACCCTGGGAAGGAAAAGGAACCCTCTGCTCAGTATTTTGCCCATGCCTAACATACCTTCAGAGCCAGTAGTAGGAGTACATATTCTGTCATCCAGAAATTTTGTTAGACTGTACTTTGCTCTTTAATACAATATTTCTGATTAAAATCCTGACTAATACTGGACCCAGACCAAATCCTTACAGCCAAGGCTAGCTACGACCTTGCAAGCTGATGATGAATTTCTTGGACAGGGATATATTTAATGCAGTAATTTCAGTTCTTTTCCCCTAGTTTGCTTATGAAAACATGCTGTAGCCTTGGAAAAAAATGTCAATAAATGTTTTTCTACTAACCAAAGCAGAAGTCCTAAGTATTTTTAGCAAGTGTTACATATGACATGATCTGCTTTGCTCTCCGTGTGTTTGTTATTGATCTCTAGAAATGAAAGAAATTTTAAAATCAGATTGTCCCTTGAGCATGCTGTGTCATTATTCTGGATGGACCATGCTCAGGGAGGGCAAGACTCCTTCAGTCTATGTGCAGGTGCTTTATCACCTCCAGCTCAGGGAACTGGATGCTCCTTTTTCTTTCATTCCTGTATGATCAGGTATGTTCAGGTCACACACAGTTTTGCATTTTTCCATCTCTCAGATGCATTTTGTTAAATTCACTGAATAGATTCCTCTCCTGAAAAATCAACCCTATGATCACAATCTGCTTTTCTCCAGTTGTATTATGAGAGACCTTACACCGTGACAAATATTTTGTAGATGACACTGTGAATTTGGATAGACTTTAAAAGATGTGAAGTAAGAGGGGAAAGGAGAAAGCATGTTTCATCAGTCACTGTTGTATCAGATCACATCATCAGTTGACTTTCTTCCGGCTACCTCTGTTTCTCTATATCTATATGGTTCATCTCAGGGGTTGTTTCCAGCAGTGAGCTATAGTTTCCTCATAATTTTACTAGTATTTCAGCTGTGCTTAATAATTCCTTCCACATTCCATCAATAATCTATGACACTTCTCTGGTGATTCCCAACATTTTTAGTGCAGCTGTCAGGGTCATGCGTATTTCAGGATTAATTTTTTAGCATCCTGGACATACTTTCACACCCAGGCAGAGGACACAATGTGCAGGCAAGGGCTGGAGACTGGCTGAAAGCCGACTAACAAGTGTAAAATGTATTAGTAAGAAAACTTGAAATACAGCAAGTGATTTATGACAGGCGAGCATAAAACAGTTACTCATGCAATTGGTTACATCCTACACTCAGGGCACTTGCCAGAAACAACAGAAGCCAGTGTTAAAATCAGGGATGATAATCTGAGATAAATGCCAGGACTATGACTTTTACAATTACTTTATTGGATGCAGTCTAGAGCATTAGAGTAAGTAAATAGCTGTGCTGAGGAGGTTATGGAAAAACAGTGTCGCCGTCTGGTGTCAGCCTCATCAGTCTGAGGGAGTATTTCTTTGGGAGAAGGCTTTTGCAAGATGCTTTGTTATGTTTACAGTGTTGTGCAGGACATCTGTCATGTCTTGCATCTCCACAACCTGCTTGTCCATCCCACAGGTAGTGTGCACATTTTTAAATGGGAAGCAGGAAGAAAATAAATTAGAAGAAAAAAAAAAAGAGACAAAAATCTGCACCAGACAAACCTAGATGATGTTTGTGATCCTTCAATGATGCTTGGCCACTCTTTGTGTGTGTGTTTTGGCCATTTGCCTCCCTAATCATTGCGTTTTATGCCTTGTCTTCCCAGGAGCACATCACATTCAATTCTGACAAGGATTGTCCCTGGTTTATGTTTCAAAAAGTTCATTATATCTGGGTCAGGAAACTGCCTGTGAAAACTCCATTGTACTCCCTCCATTTGACAGGAAATCATCCACAATGATGAGATGTTTCATTCTCTGAAGAAAATGCCTTCAGACATTTCAACATTTTAGTCCCCAGCCTGTCATGCCAGGAGGGCAGCAATCCCTTCACCCTCACCCACACTGACGAACAGTTTAACTGTGAGCAAATCTCACCCCAACTCTATACTGACTACTTTAAAATGCCCCATTTCTAAGAACATCCAGGGCCAGGCTGAGCAGGGTGCTGAGCTACCTGGTCTGGTTGAAGATGTCCCTGCCTATTGCAGGGGGTTTGGAATAGATGAGCTTTAAAGGTCTCTTCCAACACAAATGATTCTATGATTATATGAAAACTCATCAATCACCTTATTTTTAGTAGAAAAGACTGATAGAGAACTGGTTCCCAGATCCCCCCACAGCTCAAGCTGAACTGGTTTCTCTTTAAGCTCCTCAGCTTCCTACTGGTCCCAGGCTGTGTTTATCTTCCTCCACTCCCAGAAATTCCCACAGCCCTGTGGGTTTTCCAGCATTGTCAGCAGTCATCCACAGTCACATTGCAGAGAGCCTTAAGAGCTCAAAAATTAATTGCATCATGTCCTGCAGTGTTGGCTACAATTATTTTATTTAAACAGTTTCTATGAGGGGATGTTTTTATGAAGACAACTCTTGTGTTTTGTTGACCAGATCTCCTACATACATCCTAGTTTACAGAGTCTTTGCTCCAGATTTCTGCAATCGATGAGTAATAACAGCTGTGGGTTTGTGGCAAAGGAAGAGCCTCAAAATGACAACCCAGTTACAGAGGGCTACATGGCCAGCAAACAGGTTGTCCTCTACAAAGACATCTTAGAGTCTGGCTCATTCGATATTCTGTATCTGTACTTAGAGAAAATCTCCCCAAAGCCTTAAACTTCAAACTGGAAGAGCATTTTGCAAAATCATTAGCATTGAATCACTGTGACAGTTTTCACAATCTGTGAAAAAACAAATTCCTTCCAAATGATGTACAAGTCTGTTCTAAGAAACCTGCAAAAGCCCTTTCTATGAAACAGGGTACCTCTGGCAAGTTAGCAGTGTTGACCTATATTGGGGAGTGGAGTAGATTTATGTACAGTCATCAGTGGCAATTTCGTCAGCCCATGAGCTATTTCTGTATGCTCAGAGATGCCTGAAGATATCCAAAGCCCAAGCAGTTCTTTTGGTCATGGAGAACAGTGCTGGCAGACACGGTGGGAGGGAGGATGCCCTCTGTTCTGGCTCCAAATAGGATCTCATGTTAATGAGAGGGATTTAATTTCTCTGAACAGAGCATATTGCACTAACCTTGTGCTTTTAGTATAGTAAATACTGAAAAAATCCATATGTTTCAGGCCATAACCCAAGTTGCAAGTGAGCCCACACTCACAACCTTCATTGCTGTTCACTCCATGCAGTCACATGGGGAAGTGTTTGGTTTCTTCAGCAGTGATGAGATTGCTGGAAACCAGGTGGTGAAACATGGGTGAATTAACTGCTGTACTGAAGACACCGAATTACACTCAGCTTCCCACTGAACTGAGCTGAAGATTTAATTATTTTTGGGATGCCCACTCTGGAGTGAGCTTGTGCAAAATGGTACATTTCTTCCATGCTCAGTAATCTCTATTTATTTACTCTTCTTCTCATTACTTATTTTGAAATGTGTATATATTTGCAAACATATAATACTTTCTCCTGGAAGTACTAAAACCAACTATTGGGTTATCTTGACTAAATAATTATGTTAATTATATTTAATCACCCAAATTCCTGAGGGAATAAAGGAGTGGAATCATAGAATCATGGAATGGTTTGGGTCGGAAGGGACCTTAACGATCATCTCACTTCCCCGTGGGCAGGGAACCGTGGGCAAAATAAGAGCAATATTTGTGTCAGAAAGTTAATTTATCTCACATAGGTTTTATTTCCAGTCACTTATGGAAGCTCTACAGATGTTTTGTCATAAAAACCACAAGTACAGATAACAAGTGCTTTCTTGTGCCATTAGTAAATACTTTGCCAGATCAAATGAGGACACCAAAGATGCAATGGTATGATGAGAACTTTAACTTCCAATTCTGGTGTACATGCAAATTCTTGCTGCTGTGAAATGCACCTCTAGAAAAGTTGCTCAGAATCATGTGAAGGATTCTAGACTTAGAAAGGGCCTTGGGGTTTGTCAGCCTGATGTGAAAATGAAAAGATTGAGTCCCCTGATGGGCTACAGCCTGGCTGCTCCCTCTGTTTTCCATCCAACCATCTACTGCATTCAGACATGTCGAGGCAGGTTCATTGAGACAGTAACAACAAAAGCCATAACATCAGGTGGATTGGATCGATCAGTCTGGATCTTCCCAAAGGAAGTGTGTCCTCCTGTGTACATAACCTCACACCCCTTTGGGATCACATTGCTCCAGAACTGAGCCCAAAACAGGCATTCTTGGTTCTTGTGTGATTTGCTCCCACGTGGCCAAGAAGTAAGTCAAGACATTTTGTGATAACCTGTGCAATCAGTAGAAGAACTCATTTATTATCTCTGTGTTTCTTGTTTTGGTCTCTTTTTTTTTTTTTTTT